>JAOTAV010012150.1:16073-26539 GCA_026546445.1 Cyclargus thomasi | reverse complement strand
GCATAAAGTTTCCCGCTTATCCTCAAGAACGCACGAGTATCTTCTGTAAGGTTCAGAATTTATGGACCTCAGTTTAAGAGGATTGTGTACCAAACGGTTTTAATACAACGGGCCATAACGTTTTGATTTTGTAGTATGTTGTTGAAATGCCTTAGAACTAGGCTTCTATGTTTTTGTTTTTTAAATATTAAGCATAGATTTTGATAAATTTTCATTTTTGTGATTTTATAAAAAACAAAGATGTTTCAATATTTTCAAATCTGCAATTTAAAAAACAAAAACGTACAAGCCAAGTTCTGAAGCATTTCCACAACATACTACAAAATTTTTACTCTACGTTAGAGTTAATATAGTGGAAAACGTTATGGCCCCTTGTATGAAAACCGTTTTAACCTCTTAGGAATTAAAAAGTTTATATTTTATTTTTTATTCTCGTTAGTGAAGTCTTCTTCGCTGAACTTTGTTCTGTCTGCACTGAGCCTAATAGTTCACATAGTATAGCAGATTCCGTTAGATCACACGGCATAGACAATATAAATCGATCGCCATCAATATCAGTCGCACTCGCTCGTTTGTAAGTCGAAACAAATTTCCACGACATTGAACTTATTCTAAAATGTCTCAAAATAGAACACAGAATTCGTTTAAAACGCCAATAAATATCACTTAAATTCGTACGTCTAACAGAATTTCACATTCGGTATGCTAATGATACCTCAGCATTCGAAACGACCAAAAATAGAGTTTGGGAAAAATAGTCCTCGATGCATAGTTGAAACACTTGAAAATGATATTTATATTAAGTACAGATGAGCAAATTAGAACAAAAAGTTTTCTCCTGGAAGAGAAGTCTGGAGTGCCCGTCTATCGTGTATCTTACTCTTAAACTTCAAGTTCAAAAGTTTCTCTTTCTCTAAGTACAAAATATCATAAATAGGACATACTTACAGGTATTATACTGAACACTATTTTCCACTTGTATTCCCATGTTTATTGGGTTATGTCATTTTTATTCTTGCCGTTTCACTGTTCACATGGCTCTACCACTTCACATCACTTTACATATTCCGATTCACTTAGCCTTTTAATCGATCCATGGACACTAATTATTTTCTTTTATGTATTACGGACCAAGGTATGAACTAGGGATTTTTTTCCGTGCGAGATTTGAGACGCGTCCGCATGACCGCCTAATCGCCATAGCCGCTCGCATCTGAAAAGAAAAACACACTGAAATTACTTCACAGTTGCGACAAACATGCGGAACCAACGGAGCTAAAAGTTGATGTTAGTGTTATGATTATTTCCTCACGTATCTCCTAGTTTTGACAGTTTTCTTATTTAACAGTTGTGTGTCTGTAATTCAGAACCTTCGATTTAATTATGGTGTTCTAAATTTAAAAATTTTATAATAAAATCAAAATGTGAAATTACAATGTTTAATAATCTAAGACGAGTCCGGTAATTTGTACCAGTTGTTTTTTACTCAAAAATCTAAGACGAGTCCGGTAATTTGTACCAGTTGTTTTTTACTAACTTCAAAGTTTGAGTAAAAAACAACAAACATACATACTTGCCCTTATTTTCGCGAATTAAACAATATTGGTATGATATCTACTCTATTTTGCCCTGTCTTAAGGGGAATACAGGCGCCAAGGGCCTTGACCATACATTCAGAGTTTCGAAAATCTCCCCTGAAAGTAATTAATATATAATTAATAAAAACAAGAAATAAGAATTCCGCCTTAGGGATTACAGTGTTACCTATATTGTATTGTATAAAAAATTGTTCATCTTAACCGGTTAATTAGGTAGTTATTCCAGTTTTTACAAAATTCGATGTCCACGGTACATTTTTGTTCTGATTAACTATATTTTTAACTCTTTTTTTTTTATTAATCTTAAGGAAAAAGTCTTCGCTAGTAATGAAAGAACGAAAATCATTCTATAACATATATTTTTTTGGCTAATGTGCTTAACGTTTTGACATACTTATAAGAGGTTAAATTTACCCCGCTGGCCCATGTATAAGCCTAAATAATTGTGACTAAAGCACGTCTGTCGGGAATCTGAAATTTAGGTAACCTAACATTTTGGATACGGTGTGGCGTGCAAAATACATTTAAATTCGTTCAGTAGTTTAGGGGGTTATCGCGGACAAACAACGTGTCACGTAATTTTTATACAAAAATGTTACGATTTTTAATAAAAAATGTATTATGTAAATAGGAAAGCGAAGAGAAATTAACAGTCATTTAGGCATACCGCAAGTATTTTTGCTGTTTTATTTTTTAAATTACGTGCTAATTGTAATAAATCGCAGACGATTTGGTACGTCCAATTAATAAGAGAGATTTAGTGAGCGATTAGCTCGCAATGTCATTACCTTGTTTATATTTAGCGACACGTGACCTACCAGGTGAACTGTACGATATCACACTATTTTTAACTTCTCTTTATGTATGTCAATCAAAAGCTTAAACACGAGAGACATGCGACTTCTCTGGCAGTTGTTTTGATTAGTCGCAAGTTTAAGAGTTTATCATTGAGATAATCTGTATTTATTAATAGTGTTACATCGGATAAGTATAATATTGAGGTAGCAAATATACTGATGAAAATATAATTGAAAATGTTTATAACAATAATATTATCACTAATGATATTTGCGTCGTTGTTAAATAATTTTCAAAAATCTTGTTTTTTCTTAGTAGTCTATATTTAATTTAAATCTTTACAAGTTTTTCTATTTTTTACGGCTTACATGTATGAACCTTTACCATTACACGTATTTTTTTACCGCTATCGGGCGGATGTGCAGTAATCAAGAACTGAATTTATGACGTAATTGTGAAAAAGATGCTTGCAGACCTGCTAAGAATATTTTGAGCATGTTTCTCGGCTAGTTTACTCGGAGCATACTCAATATCCTCGTAAATAATACTGCAGTACGTAGTAAGTCATGCACTATACAACAATATTTCTCAGATACAGTTTTCGATCGGATAAATATTTCAAACAATCCCTAACATTTCTTAATCAATCTCATAACATACAATATCTAATTTTATAGGTACTTCTTTAACTGTATTTACTTTTTTTATGACTATTTTTATGATTAACAATGATTTCATACAACTTCCATACAATTTACAGAAAAAATAAGATTGATGATCTTTAGAACGTCTGTTCCTTTAAAAATTTGTGCTAATTACATCTGCTGTATTAAATGGTTAAGTTGAAAAATTATTTTGCTATGAATATTGTTTTAGTTCCAAATTGGTAAAACTTCTTTTGATCCAACCTCACCAGAAGGAGGGTTATATATATTTTTCGAGAGTATATAGATAGCGCAAGTGACACTGGGTACATTAAAAATTAAACATCAATCAAAATGGCGGATTTTGATGCAAAAATAGTGAGGTTCTAAAAATTTTTTTCAGCCCATTTAGGTCGAGTAGGGTATCAAAATACTGGCTATATATAATAGCCTTTTTATAAATAAACATAACTTCTTGTTTAAAATTACAATGGTTCCTGCAGTCGTGTTTTTTTGTTTTTAAACATTTAGCTTGCTATACTCGTATGTGACCAAAGAGTATTTACACATTAAAAACACAAACAAAAGAGGTTTCTAGAAACCTATACATCTAGTGTCTCAATTCGACCGCGTAATGGTCAGATATCACGCGACATTGTGCGGCTCCGACACGACACGGCACCACAATGAGCTGACATTGGCGACAACATGAGTTTGATGTTATACAATCGTCGGTTTAAAAAGTGCAGTGTCGTCCGGTGCCGTAGTACAAGTAGTGCAGTTTTTACCTTTTCTCATGTGCCTGCCGTCCCTGAAGCAGTCTACATCGGAGATTTCCAATAGTTTTTTCATCGTTTACGATCAACCTCTCGACCTAGGCGTGTGCCAGAAAATTTTGGCAAATGTATCTCTAACGAAAATAATATTATGATACTCATTGAAGTTTACGTATAGATTGTCAGAATCGTCGCAGCAGCGGCATAATTTGACAAACTCGGTATGACTGGTGACTGCGCGAAATTATCAGCTGCTTTATGAATTCTAAACTTATCTAGCACTGGGTTTACCTTGAATTCTATCTGAAATGTATATATTTTATTTGATATGTCAAACAAATATTTAAAAACTTTTAAAATACGTCTTGTTACAGTGTTATTAACGTTTTTTACAAACCTACAAAAACTGGCAAAGAGTAATACACACATACAGAGAGAAACCTGAAAAAACTGATCAAATGTTTATCTCAGATTAATTAGATGTAATTAGATGCATGGTAAGTTTCTTTTGCCTGTATGAAGCCCTTTGTACGTAAATCCAACTCGCACTTGGTCGATTTTCTAGATATTATTTTAGCTTATGCCACTCTGTGATAATGTAGCAATTATACGGTGAAAATTTTGAAATCGTATCAGTACTTTGTGAGTTTATTCATAACAAGCATACATAAATACATCTTTATTTTTATTAATATAGTGCAAGATGAAAATGAGTATTGAGTGTTTACCTATTTGTGTTGGAGAGAGAGACCGTTATCGTGCATCGTTTGTAAACTGAGTTCTAAATATATTTCTCTAATTCAAACCAGACACGGTTGAGGAGTTTCAAGTGCGATTCACGCAACCGTGCGATAAAACCTCACACTATGCTCAATGCTGCCGCTTTAATAAATCTATTATTAGACAAGAAGTCTACTATAATATGTTGTTTGTCCTATTTAGTTCTAAATCACAACGTAACTTTAGTTACAAGTTGTAATATTGAAAAAGTGTGTATAATATTACATAGTAAACCATGTACAATTCAATGTCCTTATTGTAGTAATTATTAAAACTTGCAATAATTATACGGAAAATATAGACATTGTCTCAAAGAATCCCTACTATACCGATTGTTTCTAGTTTGTCCCTCTTTCCCTTACTTATTCTTCAATGATCTTCCTTCACTCATTACTCAATGAGTAACTAGACTTCAAATACAAATGTACTTCGTTTACGCAGACACCAAGCCCCTTACAGTATATTTACACAGACGTAACGTATTTATTGCAAAAAAAAACCTTTAAACGAGCAAAGAGCCAACACAAATAAAGCGCAGCGACTTCTGCTGACGCACTTTAGCTCGTAAATAAATGATCACCCTTTCCAGGGATAGGAATAATACACCTCTATAAATTATAGAGTTTTTTATACACGTTGATAAAGGCATGTGTGGAAATCAATGTTTTTGATTCACTTACTCAGATTTTCGTCGTTTTATACCAAATCTTTGAACTTGCTTACAGGTCCTAAATGGCCAAGTACCGAAACTAATAATTACACGGGAACATGGCAGATAAAATCGATTATAACGCCAATAAATACGTTAAAAATAAAGGTTATTTATAATTTTCTTGTTCTTTCGTTTGCTAAAAACTCGCAAGCCAACGACCGCTCCAAATTCTACCAGCCTGCGTGATGGCAGCCTCCATGATATAGTTGTGTTGTTGAAGCTATAAAAATAATGAGTCGACCATTCGTATCGTTTGCATCTCGAATTAATCTTTCGGACATAAACCTTGTTTTGACACGAGCGTAATATATTAAACAGAGTTTTCATATTATTTAAAAACAGATAAAAGATAGCACGTAAAAAACAACCGCCGGTGAAATTAATTTTTAGTGACGCGACTCACTTCACGACTTACCGCGACCGCAATCATGACGCTTTGGGGACGCGAGACTAATCTAATGGTTAACTTCAGAGAATATAGAAATAAACAAAAAATGAGAAATAAAAAAATATATTTTTTTAAATAATTTTTAGGGGGCAAGCGAGCAGACGAGTTACCTGATGGAGAGCAACTGCCGTCGCACGACACGACTGGGCGACAATGAAATGAAAAAAAAAATGGACACTCGTGACATCCGAAGAGTCGTAAGTGCGTTGCCGGCCTTTATGAGGGAATAGGGAATAGTTACAGGGAAGTTAGGCTACCGATAAACTCACTCACGTTCATCAAGTTTCATTCGGTTTCCTGTGAGGCCAGGCAACGCACGCAATATATATGCGTATCAGTATATAGAAATAAAACTGTAAGATCACTAAGCGAAAGCTATTCCAGTTCTACATTTTAATCTACCCACAACAATGAAACCAGAAATTGGGTTTGAATGTGGCCCGAATGTCTTAATTCCTGAAGAATCCCACTATCATCGAAGACATTCTCATAGTTGAGCTTTAGATAAAAATATATCGAAATATCTGTGCGCGGTGTCTGTCCGGGAAGACACAAAATTATGTAATATACTAAATTGAATCACAAATATCATTCAAGTGTAATAAACGTGTCATTTTTTACATAAATTCGCCGTGAATCGTGATCCATGAATAAACATGAAATAACGGGTGTATCTTCTTGTGCATAATAAATCGGACGTGCATAGCTTTACGACTACGACTTATTTTAGGATTTGCAATATAGAGATTGACTCAAAGTGATATTGTTTTATTTTAACTAAAAATGGATTAATTTCCCTGTGAAGTAATATTTATTTTTCCGTTTTTACGCAACATGCATGCAACGATAAATGATAAATATATAACAGCTTAGAATGTTCTTTAAAGATTTTTTGGTATTTAGATATTGGTGCAACTTATTTATATGTCCATATCTTGACTCATTACTTTTAACTATCTCTCTTGATTTAATACCTACATGCACCGACAGTCGAACCGCATGTTCCATGTTACGTAAATTGTTTCAATGTAACTTGTAATCAATCTTTGGACTAAAGCACATATTTAGCTACATTCATACATGTTAAAGTAGATTGTTTTATCTCGTAAACATCTCAAATCTCATTATCTTGTAAACAAGTAGAATACCAACGAAAGGCGCCAAAATTATTGCCAGTTGGACATTCATAAAAAAGGGCTTTAAGATTTCAAAATTATTTTTACAGCTGAACATAATGCGCAAACGAATAAATATCATAACCTAATATTATTGGCTGGTTGATAAATTGCAATGAAAGAAGCGGTTGATGCAGAATCACCAAAAACATCCAATATTAATTCAGGGAAAACAAAAACATTAATGAGATAAATTAAAGTTAAAATATCTTTGAAATAATAAAAATAGATAATCTATATTAAGGTATAGAGCAATAGAGCGATGGTAATCAGTATTACGTATATTTATACTATGTAGTAGAATATAATTAACATACCGCACGAAAGGACCAAAAACAGAAGCTGTGTATAGGCATTATTTTAAATTTACCACTAAGCGCTAGCTGAGTAACTGTCAGGCATGGCAATTGATTTGAACCAGTTACATAATTATTGGAAAAGTGTGGTAAGAATCAGTTTCGTTACGCCGACGTCCAGCAGACAAACTTTTTATTAAAATAGAGTTAATTTAATCACGAGGTATGAGTCAGAACCGTTGACATGAGCGCCTGCGTCACATTCGGTCATGAATCAGGTTTACAATATAATTTATCATATTATATAGTGTCCGTTTTTTATTTTCACTATATCACCCAGTAGACAATAAAAAACGAATTTGAATGTGTGTACGTGCACACAGCATCTGCCCTGTTTCCTTACACAAGTAGGTACTGCTAATACGTATTCTGTGGCACAAGGAGTTTATCAGTAATAACTTTTTTTGCGAATGGAATGGGAATTGGATAATATTGTTATCTTTAGTTTAATTACTCAACCTGCTAATTTGACACTCAATTGTTGGTCCCATTTAGCATAAAAACCCCAATGTTTACGAAAAACGGTGCCAAAGCAAACACGCCAACATTGAATTTGATCTCCTTACACTCATACCGACTTTCAGATTTTAACCTGATACAGGGGCGAGAAAATTTTTCGCTATGATATCACGGCCTAACAAAGATCCGCCATTACAAAACGTTATTACTTTAGTGTTAACGATTTATTCACGAAGAGATATAATTAATTTACGACATTATCAGCACGTGTGAACATTTCGGAGAATTAAAAAGTATTTAAATTGACATCATTTAAAATTTATGCGTCTGTAAGTGGCAAAATGATTCACTGTGCATGTCGGGGAGTGAGTAAGGCCCTACCAGTTCATGCGTCACTGGAACTGGCTTATAATACGTGTAAAGACTTGTTAAACACAGGAAGTAAAGCTCCATCTTTCAGCAGTTTGCTTGTAGGAGCATCAAAATTAAAGGAATGGCAGGCAGATGCTTTTTATTTTCATGTAATCCTCAAGAGACTCGTATGCACAATAATAAAAATAAGTAAATAACAGGAGGAGATTTCCATAAGATGTTCTACGGAGGTGCGGCCTTAACTCCGAGGCTATCAATGGCCGACATGAAATCCTTATATTATAAACGTGACTGTTTTAGTTTGTATATTTGTTTCTTCTTCACGTTTTAACCGGCTAGTGTTTTTGATGAAATTTGTCATCGACCTAGCTGCCCCTTTGAAATGGTTACTTAGCATTATTGCCAAGAGAAATTAATTTTGTCATTTTTCTTGCAAATAACTACTAATTTTGCATTCATTTCACAATGATTTTAAATTGATTTTGTAGTAATTATTTTATCAAAACTATTCTTTTTTAACAAAAACTGATGAAATGAATAGCAGAGCAACTCCTTTGCAGTGTTGCTATTACGACCTTTTTAAGGCCTTTGGACACATAGGCTACTTTTTACGCGGGTAGCGCCGCGAGGTACAGTTAGTAAGTGCTATGGAATCGTACATTAATTGATAAAGTATTCGTCGACCTTCACTGGAGTGTAAGTTGGAATAGTTTCGTGGATTACGTATTAATACAAACGGTTCGATCAGACGGCACGATCCGCATCTAAAATTATTCGTCCGTCATTGCTAGTAATAATATAAATACGCCGTTTCCTGAGTTTGTTTCGTAGCTACATCCGACACAGCTTGAGATAGAAATTAGATATAGAAGTAGATGGAGCCGTTGCGCCAAAATATGTAATTTTTTTTTTAAGTAAATGCATTGATACAGATTGGGGCACCGATTAATGGACACCAAAGATATTTCGAGGCTTATTTTTACAAGGAAACGCTATTTAAAATTATGCAGGCTGCAAAATTTTTTAAACCTAAAATTTGTATCATTATGACCATTGTTAATTTGCATTGAACCTTTGCACTGGCATATATGATAAAATATACAAAGATATGAAAGAATGAATGAAAAATGCTTTTTAACATACTGAAACAAACATAAAAAGGAACAAAAGGCCTTTAGATACATGAGTATAAATCAATGAGTTCAAAATTAGCGTTTATTAAAAAAAGATTTTCTATATCTATTAAAAAACAAGAAAAAAAGTTATGTGACTCCTAATTTGCAAATAACAAAAACTTTGAAAGTACAAAAATTGCAGCTCTTTCTTTTTTCCCTTCAGCTTACTAAACTCTCGTTACATAATGAAGCTATTGTTATATTAACCAATGTTCGCGCATCGAACACGCCATGTTTTTATTTGCAATAAAATAATAATTGCATTCGCTAAATGTGGCCGGCGGTAATAAACTGACAAACCTTTATAACGTGACGTCAAAGCCACGTAGACTCTGGTAATAAATTAAACGCATGTGGAAAATTGGGAACAGCAGAAGATCATCCGATATTATTCGCTGCTAAATTCTCAGGCGAAATTCAAGGACGTCACATCGGTTTTAACTTTAACAAATTAAATTAGGGCTTAAGAATTTTGAATACTTTAGGCTTTATTTGATAGAACTTCATGCGACAAACATAACCAATCCATCTCAAGTCCAAAGTCTGAAAATTTAGAAGTGTAAGAATACCTAAGTCAGTTAAAGAATAGAGGGACCACATTATTAAAAGATGATCTGAGTTATTTATTTAATTTCCTGTTCTAGATGTAACTACTAATTTTAGAAATTTAATGCCACAAACTTTCGTGGAGAAGGGAACAGGGTAATCAGGACTTTGTGCAATGCATCTGAAAATCCTGCACATAACCTAGCGACAGTTTCAATGAATTTGGATTGTATAATGAAAATTTATGATTCTCCAGATTATAGTTTGTAAGATAACTCAAAAAATAAAACTTAGAAATAGGAGACGTTAAATATACGATTATGTAAAGAAAATCATTTTACGTAACATTTTTTAGTTCCATACGTTTTATTTAGGTGATTTATTAATTACCGAATAAACTGTAAGCAAAAATTTATCTTTACTTTTGATGCACAAACAAAAGAACTTGTCAAAAATTAGACTCTATAGATATTTAACTGTAATCAATGTGATTAGGAAATAAAATATCCAACAATATATCTGGTGCACACGGAAACAAGCGAGGTGGCATTGGCAACACTAATAGCATAATATCTTAGGGTACAACAACAGACAAAATGTGTTTACACTCAGACGAGATCTAGTTCG
>JAOTAV010012150.1:0-15973 GCA_026546445.1 Cyclargus thomasi | reverse complement strand
TAAATATATGATAAATCTGGCTTTCTTATAATGTTCTGCTTCACAATGTCTAGTCTCTACATTAACTGCACAGAGAGTACTATAAATATTACCGATCATAAAGCTAATGCAATGCAGCGGTTGAAGGTTGTTTTGTTAGCTAAAACGTTGTAATGTGCTTCAATTTGTGGATCTTGCAATGATATAAGCAAATCTATAGTTTCGCAATGCTGTGTTTTGGGCCGGATTCACAAAAATCATACAAATATCTGTCAGTCGTTTCTAGAAATAGTTAATTAAGATTGGCGCGTACACTTTGTCTGTGTTTGTCAATTTTCCGAGTCTCGTACCAAGTATTTTTCACATTTTATCATAATATCAACAAACTACGAGTTAGTTATGACACCTAGTATTGGCTAGCTAATGCGAAGCAGCGTCCAACAGAAACGTCACTGCGACCCCTTACAAAACGGGACATGTGTAATTCGTTGTGTAATGTAAATTATATTTTACTAGTCTCAACATAGAGCTCATTTTTGGAGTATCATGATCGATTTGGGACATTTAGAGCCGATATTGTGGACGTATCAGTGATGTGGCCGCTAAATAAATCCAACTATAAATAGGCCTAAACGTTGTCACACAAGCAATAAATCTGTACTTATATGCTGAAAAACGTGGAAGCTACGAGGGCACGTACACACTTAGGCAAAATAGTTTATTGGCCAAATTGGAAAAGCTTGTCCCTTCAATGTCTTAAATTACAAATTAACAGAAAACTATTCTGATATAATTATTTCTTTTACCCATCTGTCTGTATGTCTGGCAGTCTATTATCCCTTCATGATTATGATATCATTGGAAACTGAAATGTTTTAATTCGCCAAAAAGTAAGTTTTCCGCAAAGATAAAAAATTTTGGCAAAACTGAATTAGGGGCATAAACTAATAGGTAAGTATAATGTTTTTAAGATCTAAAAATTATCTTGATCATGCTTTATGTCGAATTGCAGTTTAACTAAAATCTCGGGTTAATACTAATTAATATTTACACATACCGTTAAATGTTTGATTGCAATTTTTCACAATAATCTTAATTGTTATTCCTATTTTGACAGCTGGTCCATTGACGTCCAAAACTAACGTTGTTTCCTATCAGTAGCTTTACCAAATATTTTTTGCCGATACTCGATAGAGACTACGTAAATTTTTAGTATTGCAAAATTTCACAATACCTCTAGCGTCAGTCTAGTAGTCACTTGCGGAACTAAAATTGTCATACTTAAAAAAAAAACGTAGTCGGTATCGAGTATCGTTAAAAACTATTGCATCAAACTCACGGTAGAGCTACGATATGTCCCTGGCATTAGATGTTCAATTTGCTGGTATATGAGCAGGGAGCCTCGCCGTGAACCCATGGCGACACGCCAACCGCACCACATTTACTACTACGGTATATTTAGACCATGCCACAAATACACTATTGTTTACATTTTTAATAGGCGCTGTATCTGAGCAGACCGTCCTTAATTGTTCTAGAATAAAAAAGCTGTGTTACAGGCGTCGGCAAAGTCATGTTGAAAGTCGACCTATATAAAACGCCCCGTGCATAGATATCTTAAGGAGTTTTTAGTTTCAACACATTATAAGATTCCATTAAATAAAAGAGTATTTTTTTATTACATAAACTAATTATTTAAATCATAGACCTCTGTGGCTCAGTTGGTAAGTACGTAGGTAGCTTAAGCCGGGGGTCGCGAGTTCGATTTCCGCCGACAGAACAAAAAGTTTTTCAATGTTACTGGGTCTTGCATGTGTATTAAATGTGTATCATATAATAAAAATCTTCAATATGTGTATAGTGTAAAAAAGTATTAAATATATTTCCGTTGTCTGGTACCCGTCACACAATTCCCTCGGGACCAGACTGACGTATTGTGAAGCGTCCATAGATATTATTATATAGATATTATATTATAGAAAAAGTTTTTTGTAGATCTGTATCTATAACTACACTTGCACACGACTGCTTAACCGATTTTGCTGAAATTTGGTATGGAGATACTTTCACTCCCGGGTAAGAACTTACGATTCTTTTTATCCCAGTAATATTTGCGGTTACCTCGCAGTAAACGAATTTTTAAAAACGTGTTGCGGGCACCACCTAGTAAAATTATCTAGTTTACTATAATTTAGAATAATGACTTTTGTGTAACACATCGCACCCGTTAAGCGAAAGATCAAAAGGCAGTAGTACGGATAGTAAAACATATCAAACGATTCCATTCCGGAATCCGTCCTACTTTGCTATTTTGTGATGTTACATAGTGCCGACTGACGACAATGGGCCGTAGTTATCAACAAATGGTAGAGTTATTACGAATACAAGCCGCTAGCGCATTCATAAAGCAATTACAATTTTACGTTTGGTTCGAGTTATTACGTTGTTTTGTGTGCTGGAAGTACCTAGTCAAAATTCGATTTCGTTGAAAAGGAAACGGCCAACAGCCATTTTGATGTACCCAGACAGTCATATTAGGCGGCCTCTAGATGATTAATTTCATGAAGAATATCACGTGTTGTATAATGGAGGAAATTAAAAAAGAACCAGTTGACGGACCTATGTCATTTGGTGGGAACGCGTGATCTGTCCGCTGAGCTTGACATAACCCGACCACATTACTTAGATCCTCAATCTGTATCTCTTTCAACTTCTCTGATTATACATAATCGATTGCTAGAGGCTGCCTATAGAACATGTAAGATTAATTTATTTTTTACTTCGGATTGTATCGGATTATTCATAAATCATGACTGGGGCGATTTTGTCGAGTTAGCTGACATGACATCCTAGATAACCACATAGGCTATATTTTGCGAGCGAAGCTGCAGGCAAAAGCTGGTCTACATAATTTTTACTAAAAGGTAAAATACTTACACTTTGTCTAGGAATTCTCGCGTTTTCTCGTGTAAAAGAACTAACCTTGAAAAATATTCTTCTGGTTATCAAAATAAAAAATACACATTCCATTCTATTTTCTTTCTATCTATTCCTATAAAATCTTATTTTAAATAAAGTATTTTAAAACGTAAGATAGTGATATCACTGAAAATTGAAAGATTTAGTTGCCTAGAATCAAGCAGATTTCCGTTTCAGATTTAATGATCTTGGCCTACATAGATTTTATCACTTTACGATCCATCAGTGCCAACTTTCAGGAAATAATTTTCCCATTTTGCTGCAGACTACTACTTATGCACTTAAATAAATTTCTGTTGCTTACTTTGTAACAATGATATTTAGTAATATACCTAAGCTAAAACTTTATTCGCATTGAAAAAAGAATTATGTTCTGATTTTCACTACAACGCTACTTAGTTTTTTTTTAAATTTAAACTACCTACGTGTTACCTATGTGTAGTCAGTATAGTTCACTATACTGACTACACGTAGTTATACAAATTAAGTTTTAAAGATAACATTTTTAAGTGTTTATTAAATGACTAAGAATATATAAATTACATATAACTTTAGAACAGGTCAGTGTGCAAAAACACCCTCGGTTCTATACTTGCTAGCCAATATATAGGTATGTACAGTATAACAAATAACAACGTGTTGTCTTTTATAATTCCATGAGATTAATTATATTTTCGAAGAATTTTTAATAACTCTAATAATAGTTTATAACTTATTTTTTCTGCACACACAAAAACTTAGAGCCTAAACCCGTTTTCGTCAGTCAAAAAAATTCGTTGCGTTTGAGAAAGCTTTAATACTTTTTAGGTCTTGAGCAATCTGTTAAGTCGAAACACTACTTAAGGCACGTACGACCGACCCAAATATTTTGCTAGAGTAAGCCACTCTTTTTCAAAAACTGTGTGTTACCTTAATAAACCAGAAGTATAATTTTAAACGACGTCAAAGAAAATCTTACCCAAAAAAAAGCCCGACAGTCCAAACAGGAAGCGATACAAGTCACAGAAAGTTTTCGTCCACAAAAAGTTTAATCACTTTATAATTAAAATGTCAAATTGTCACACGCGTGGCGGCCGGGACGGGGGCGCAACGTACCGCGGCGCAGACCGGACTGATGCCGTGCCAACACCACCGCTACGTCAGCGCGGAAGATTCGCCCAGCACCGTGCCAATGGCCTGACGATGATGGACCGGTGTTTAGTCAACTTGCATTCGATTGTTACGATAGAAAAGTTCGCAAGAAATTAAAAGTATAACCATGGACGTAAAAAAAAGTCGGACAGAGTCTCACTATGCACAGTTTTGTGTCTAGAGAGTCGGCCTGGGTGACTGTATTCAACGGTATAAAATTATGATTATAGTCCAAATTTAGGCACGGGAAAAAAACCAATGTCTTCTAAACCATATTTCTGTCGGCTTAGCTAATCTTATAATCAGTGGAATCATTTTAAAGCGTGTACATAAAGTAAGCCAGGCCGTCTCTATACACATAAAACTGTATATAGTTAGATTCATATAACAATATAACATTATAGGATTATAAAATGCAAGCGTTATGTCTTTTTATGATGTCGTTACAAGTATCTGTATGTTTCGATAAGAATACATTGACAAAATTATCGAATGCAAATGACTAACTACCTAGTCTTCTCAGAAATGATTTAAAAAACTTTTTACCATGTTTGCAACACTATTGTTACCTCGTAAATACAATATTTAGCTATCGCTGCTCTACCAAAACGGTGTGCGATATAAAATTATTTCTCTACACCTTCATTTCGGCCGTTGAGCTACTCTACGCAAGAAAAGGTTCCCAAGAATCTGGAAAACATTTTTTTTTCATATGTTCAATGTCATCAGTTGGACTTCTAAAGCATAAGTATGCCACCCTGCTTCAAAATTTGAATAAGCCGGTGATTTCAGCTTCACAAGAAGTTGCAAAATAGATTACTAAGTAAACTAAAAGTAGAACAAACACAATTAAGCGATAAATAACTCGGGCAGACGGCTCGTGCTATAGAGATGCTCATAAATCACCACCAATTAGGTTTCCGGGATGCGAACAAAGAGCACAGCTTTTCGTGGAAAGTAAGTGCGTAACTGAAGATTATTATGAGCCACTATAATCGCCTTACACTTTTCTAAGTATAAATGCCTCTATTGCCGTAACGTGGGTAACCTGATCAAGAATTGTAGTTGCATAGCCAAAAACAACTGCTATCGAAATGATATGTTACCTATTTCGGCTCATAACATAAGCGAGAATTTACTATTTTTTTTTACTAAATCGTATTTATTTATTTAAAAAAATATATTGCTTTGTACTTCATAAAATTTTAGAATCAATTTTTATTGACTAAGCGTTCGAATTTAAATCTCTTTATGGATTTTAATGGCATATGTACACATTATATAATATAGAACCTAGTAGAGGTACTGAAAGACAAGAAAGTAACCCTGAATAACTACATCTAAAATTTTTATTTCAGTTAAGCTTAGTTAAACACTGGTCTTATTATAGATATTGTAAACACATCACGAACTCAAATGAAACCGCACCAATAACGGCGACTAACAAAGTTGTGCTAATTAACAGTTCACTCAACGGCCAAGTATCAGGAATTGCCTTTGCGATGCCTGTATATCTTCACAGTGGTAAGGTCAAGAGCAACATTTATGTGTTTACTCCGCTTTAATTCATTATATAATATATAATCTAAAACAGTTATACCTCTCTATACTCAACTTTACACTTTTTGGTAAAAAGTGACCCTCTCCGAGTTTCTTACGCAGTTTCTTCTCGCATAGCGAATTTCAAAATGTTAACCTACCACCGATTCTTTTCGTATTGGCGGTAGGTTAACAAGTAGAAATTCTAAAAATATTTGCTTCAAATTTACTCAGGAAAAATTTTTTTTCAACCCGCTGCCCTTCGGGCTTTATTAAGGACCCGCGAAAAGTTTAACATATTTCCATATGAGAAGAAAATTGAACATTTTGTTATGCCTAACAAAAAGAGTGCAGCTAGGCCAAATACATAATACGTTTGATATGTCGTGAAAGTCTTAAAAATATTTAACAAATAATTTCGCAAATTTGAACAATGTTTTCATACCCCATAAGAAATTTGACCTCATCAAGACTGATAAGTATTTGTGGCTTGTCAAAAACCGGTTTAGTACCACTAGTCAAAATTTCAGGATAGACATAGTAAAGGCAAAAATAAATTAATGTGCCATATATTATGGGCTCCGATGTTCCCTTTCGGTAGGTTACGTCTCCTGCAACTTTAGCCAAATCGGAATCGGTTTAGCCGTTCTTGAGTTAAATAAATCTTTATTCTTAATCTTTATTTTAAGTTATATATAATGTAACTAACACGACTTTAATCTAAAATATACTGCGTGTGATATGTCGCTGTAATTGTCAAAGGGTACAAAGGAAGCCAATTCCTTTGTCTCTAGGCTGGAAGTTTGCCAGGACTTTACACCACTTTATACGGTCAAAATCAGGACATTGTTAGACTTTCGACGAAATTCACAGATCTCTCATCGCCTCCGATTGATCAAACGAGTGACTCCTAATATCGTGTCGTGTCTGTTGTCGTCAGTTTATTAAAATGTGACACGTTCTGTTGTTCAAACTTTGTTATAGGCGCAATTAAATTTATTGGCGTCACGGAAATCGTTACTCGCATTCGCAAAGTATTAAATGTCAAAGAACAAGGAAATCGCGTTCGATCATCAAAACAATACATGGCATTAACACCAATTAAATTCGTGAAGTGCTAACATTAAAACTCCCACGTCATTAGGAAAGAGGTGAGAGTAGCCATATATATTTTTATAACGATATATACCAACTGATTCCGGTTACTTTAATCCTTTTTATGCTAATATCAGTGCAGCGAACTCGCTAGTGTTAGCCGCAAAGAAAAATATTGAGATTGAGTGACAGTATCGGTTTAGACAGGCTCATTTAGACGACATCTTGACGATCTCGTATACGTCTCGTCGATCTCAGATACTTCGATAGCGCGATGCAGATCGTTCTTGTCCGCTACATTATAAATGCGAAAGTTCTGACTCGATTTAAATTAATCCTTAGATAGATATTTTATATCCAAATCAAAGTAATGCTTCAAGAAAATATTAGTGAAACACACTTTTTACGACCGGTTGTGTATTTGGTATAAATTTGTAAAATCGAAGTGAATATAGTGGAAAAAGTGCTTAAAAAGTGTGTTTCATAAAGGTTAAACATGAACTTCTACCAACATACAATCATTTAAATATATTCAAGAAAACAAAGTCATTAAATTTAAGACAACAACGTTTATTGATCTATAACAATTTAATACAGTCTCTCACCATCTAGAGGTATAATATCCAGCTCAGGCTGCCTGGTACCATCAGGTGGTAGTCCCCACTTTAGTCGGCAACCGTTATGGGACTGGTATTTGGGGAATCTCTCATCACGTATCATTTCGTACGCGAACCGAGCTATGCTGTTCTGATAGTCCGAGATCCCAGTCTTGAGGTAATGCGGCCGGACGTAACCTAGGACTGGAGAAATATTCTTTTAAGGAGGTGCATCTCAAATCTCAATATTTTTTGGCAATAAATAAGACTATAACTGTTACTAGCAATAATTATAATTAAATGATACACCTCTGTTACGCTAAAATTCGTTTATCGCGCAGGGACCGTACGTTTTTCCAGTAAAAAGGAGCCTATGTCCTTCCCCGGGACTCAAAATATCTTCATACCAAATTTCAACAAAATCACTTCAGCGGTTTGGGCGTAGAGAGGTAACAGAGAAACAGACAGGTAGACACGCTTTTGCGATTATAATATTAGTATGGAAGTATGGATATAAATAAAAATAATTTTTAAATTTTAAATGGAAAATAAGAATCAGAAAAACTAGAATTAATAATAAAAAAGTATAGATGTTAAACATAACATCTAATATACATCAACTAACAAGTACAGCTGATAATTATTTCCTAAATACCTAGAGTAAATACGAAGAGATTACGATACTATGAAACATAATATATTGTAAAAGAACTGAATTAATAAGGACACAAAATAACATTCGTAGCAAGGCCCGTAGATATATTTGCTACGAATCGTAGACCTCTACGACCTACGTAGCCTTTACGTATAAAGTCTACGATTACGTTGCTACGGCATTCCCAGAGATCCCTTCGTATGCTACAAAGATTTAAAACAGTGATGCTTAGTTATTTTTCTACGAAAATGTCAAATCATTAAATATTGTGTATTGAAAATCTATTTTCAGATACTCGTAATCACTCTTAGTCAGAATTATGATTAGAAAATCTGAAAAATGTTTTTCAGATTTTCTACTATGTCACAAAAATTATATAGATCATAAAATATAATAATGGGAAAGTGTGTCTGTGTTTTGTTTGTCCTTCCTTCACGCCTATACGCAACCAATCTACATGATTTTTGACATATAGATACACAGAATACTTTTAGTCTTAAAAACATGTTATTCCCAAAATATTCATATTTTACAAAAAAAAAATATAGTAATTATTTCGTGTCCCATGCGAGCAAAGCTGCGGGCATATTCAAGTATTATATAACTTTTTCGCCTATCGAAAATTAATACACTCTGAAATTTGTATGCATTGTGTGTACACTACACAGATCTCTATCCTTTGCTTACTTTAAAAACAGAGTAACCATTCACTCAATGAGTGCTTCAATAGCCATCAAAACGTGTGACTAATACTAACAATGTGTTTCATGTTGTTTGTCTGCCGCGTGCATTGTTTTGTTGTACAAACATACTCACATTGTCATTTACGGCCGTCCCCCGGGGAGCAATAAACAGTTTAATAGTTTATTATTGTTTTCAATTTAAAAGGGTACTAGGACACGGCTTTATGTAGCGATGTAGTCAAGATACTATCGCGCGTTTGCATCGCGGTCGCTAGCTGTGCGCAATAGCACACGGAGCACTCGTTCATGCACGATGCAGACGCGATGCAAACTCGATATAAACGCTTAAGCGCGTTACGGTAACGGTGCGGTAAAATTTAAACCTTAAGGGCATTATGCCCTCTTATTCCCAAGCTAAGTTCCAGCCAGTCAGCTGTCACGTGACACCAAGTACCTAAAGTTTGACGTTTCCGAATGACGTCGTTCTGACTGAATTAATAATAATAAGACGTAATACGAAAAAAGGTAATTGTTGGCCGTATATTGAATTGCCTGGAACCATGCAGATTTGTAATGGTCATAATAGCCCCCCAGATAGTCTACCCACACTTTATTTGACAGATGTTGTATGGGAAATCTGTCAAAAATATTGTGTATAGGCTAACAGAAACTTTATCAGTGGGCGGTTAAACAGACCCTTGATCTTCTTTCATACTTATTGATTACAGATACTATTATCTTCTACAGTACATTGAAGCGTTTATTACAAACTGGAACCGTGATTTCCTTGAAGTTCAGACAAAAAATATACAAAACAAGACAAGCGTTTTCCCTACTAACTTCTGAAATGCGTATCCAAAGGTTGCAGTGTTGGTTTGTTCATGTCCCTCTCATATACGTCTTTTGCTGTTTTCATAAGCTCCGTGTCCTTGATGGCAAGTTTGGGAACCTCTTTTAGTGAAGACGGTGTCTCTTTGGCCGCCACTGGCTGCTTGCAAGATCTCTTCTTTTTCGGGCGCGGTTGGAACGGTAACGTTTTGAACTCTATGAAAAGGCACTGTTGATATTGTTAAACGCTACTCTCTCTTATAAGGTACATTTACTTAATTTTAATTAAAAATCATTATAATATTAAGTGTGTTCCTTATTTCTAATATATTAGGGGATAATATTTTTTTTTACTATAATTTAATGGTTTGAAAAGTATGACTGTCTGAATGCGTGTTTGTACTGTCAGCGAAGTTGTTATAGAGCCAGATTGCAAATCTAAGTATGTAACATACATACTTAGATTTGCAATTTGGCAATCGCGTTATCGCGCACGACAGATCACGATTTACAGGAAATTTACATATTCCGACCAAATAATGTAAGTCCGTTAACTAACTCCGTTCCAATTTCTTCGATGGTACAAATTGATAAAAACTCAAGTGAGTTATAAGCTTAATTTGTTATTTCTTTGTTTATATTATCAATTATCCAATTGCAGATATAATATTTCATTCGTAATCAAGTAGGTATCAAAAAGTCATATTTTTCACGAAAAACCATTTCAAATAGACGCAGATTTTACGAGGAAAAACTGAATTTTCCTTCATAATTTACCAAATTATTTACGGCCATCTCAACCTACTGGGCACGTTTATGTCTTCCAGTAAGTGTAAATTTACTGCCAATTTTTTAATCTTGGTGTTCTAAGAATTTCTGTAGTTTTTGTCAACTGAAAATATTTCTTTTTAAAAACATAATCATTTTATTCATTACTGCGCGGCTAAAGACCTCACAAATTATTAATATGCCGCAGGTCTTGACTCTTACACTAAAAGAAGCTCGTTGTCAGGCTTCTTTTAGTGTACTGTGAGACTATATTAAAATTTAAAAATAGAGCTCGCATTGCTGTCGCATTACTGGCGACTTGTGTGAAGGCACCCTTACTTATGCAGGGCCGGCGTTGGTCCTACTGGGGCCAGGGAGATATTTCTTCGGCACTGTCTAACTGCAATTCAAGTACTCATATTTTTACCAGGCGAGAGTTTCGCGCAGTAGTGGTTATAGTACGTTGACTGGCCTCGTAGACTCTGCATTGTAGTTTTGATGAACTTGTCAATTTCCTCGTCCGTCCACTCTTTCTAAAAATAAATTTGAATGACGAACAAGAACAAGAATAACAATGTGACTCTAATCGATTTCCACAAAATATTGCTACATTGCATTGTCGCGATCTTTCGCGTGCGCGTGGAACTGAGATAGCAATATTGTACTTATTCGCGCACAAATGAAAAAAAAAATTAAGTTTGAAGAGGTCGCAGGAGTGTGTGATTTAAACTCGGACAGACCATAGGTATTAAAACTATGGTCAGAATCGGAGTCGAAACTAAAGCGAATTTCTACCTGGCTCATAATCTTTCACCGAGCTCTCAAGGAAAAAACAATTTTTGAGACTACTTTTTTATGGTAGTGTTACGGGCAGGAATAACTCACTTTTTCAGAGCCACTCGTTGGGTTTAGCCATTCTCCTTCCACTCTCGCCCATCTGTCCTCTGGTCGACACCTGTTAGGTATAACAAGTATGGGTAATATTGGTTCTTTAAGAATAACATTAGGACTTGACACAACTTACATTTTAGTTTTCGGTATAGGAATTGCACGGTATTCATCTATGTACTCCGTAAGAAAGGACATCTCGGTATGGATATTTTCTTCAACTAGTCAAATTCTTTTAATAATATTCAAAAACACTATCCCCGGATGTTCCATGTAGCAACTAGAAAATGTTTCGGCTGGTATTGTCTTACTGTACAAGATTGCTGTGCTCGTTTCACGAAATCACGACATTGCATGTTTCTTTGAAAAAGTGGTTGTAAACATTTGGAAATTTCAAATAACGAATGACATTTTTTTGACAGTTTATAATTGTTTACCAAGATGATGCAAGCTTTAAAGAGTTCGTATTTCGTAATACAGTAATGTATATAAGTATATCGCAGATATACCTAGGTATAACGTTTTACAAATTACTATTGCAATAAAGGTATCTAGGATCATACCTAAATTAACAGGATTTGATACATGTAGATACTTACACTCAACGGCTTATTTTATTAAGCAGCTTCATTAATTGAAAGTTTAAAATATGCCACAGTTTTATTCACTTGCTGGAAAACTAAAGGAACAGCATTTTTCGCATTTTAGTAATGCCAAAAATCTTGCAACTCACCGCAAACGAAAACATTTTGCATACCTACATAATATTTGTCAAATTCACACCACTCAGAAACTTTATGCAGAAATCATAAATTTATCAAATCCCAACGTTAGCATACCCCTGACTATGGAGCACATAGATACTTTTTCGTGTATATATTTTTATGAAGTATGGCGGATGGCGTGACTGAGGCACGTAAATCACCCGTCGTATTTTTAGCGAAACCGCTAATTTGTCGTAAATCTGCATTGGTTTGGCGAGGTCGGTAACAGGTCCGGGTCTACCATAAAGCTTTTTGGCCCATCGTTCACCCAGGGCCCGCTACAAAAAGACGATAGTGCGAGACACAACAACAAAATTTTATAGTTTAAATACTAGCTGTTGCCCGCCACTCGTCCTTTACTCTTGAATTTTATCCTGATTTTTTTGCTACAAACCTCATGGAGCCCGAGACCTTTCCAACGAGTGCAAAGACGTGGAAATCGGTTTGTGCGTTATGGAGTTAGGAGTATCGTCAGGAAGGAAAACCCGACTATATATATAATTACAGTAAGAATTGATTTATATCAATCAATATAATACGATTCTTTTAGGTCTTTTGTCGTTATTATGTGGGTATTAAATAACAATACGGACAGGCTAAGAGGTGGATTTATAAATCCAACCTCGCTACCAAGAGAAACTTTTCGTTTTGCCAAAACCTTCGGTGGAGGGTTTTATTAATTACTAAGATTATTTTGGTATAGATTAAAATCTATACCAAAGTATAATTATAGAGCGTTTTCCCTACGTAGTAAAAAACGGGTCTTCTAAATTCGCGATCCGGCCCTGATCGACAGTGTCAGCGCCGGTCCACGTGCCGCCGTACATTTGGACGATTAGCTGGCGATGATTGATGGTGATTAGATACGATTAGTTTTAGCTGGACTAAGTGAGAGTCAGTATCGACTGGCTAGATAGTCAGTAGATACTGACTGAGTAGTTGGTAAAAACTGAAAAGGGACAGGAAGTTAACTATATTTTATATGACATCATCTTTTCAATCTTCAACAAAAAAAGCATCAAAAATAAATACAACATTATTTGGATATTTAACGTTTATTAACTAATATTATGTTATACTTTAATCTCGTTTTTAAATGATAATAAATTTGTTTTCTTATTATACATAGATAAAAAAATAAGTGTAATTTTTGATTAAAAGATTCATAACTATACTCCAAAATAATTATATTATTCGACTATAGTAAAAGTGGTCAAAACTTAAATAAAAGCAATCCATTAACTTGATTTTCCAATAAAGTTGTTAACAAGATAAATCATAAGCTTATAAAATATATCTCTAGCAATATCTTATGCTCCTGATCTTGTATTATTTTATTGAGTTCATAATCTATTAGTTCTTATGTTTTACCTTCTTTTTTCAGTAGTGATATACTTTTATAATATAAGTAGTATTAATACCACTAAATATAAAATATGATCACGAAGGTACATACGTAATGTATGAAACTTGATAACAATAGCTAATTAAGTAGAAAAAAATGAAAAACTACTTTGGATCTCTTTTGAACTTAAAGGAGTTACTGACTGAATTATCAAGAGCACAACAATTAATTAAATTAATTTGTTTTAATAAATATTTAAAGTTGCAATTTAATTTTCCAGTAAACTCTTTAATCTCTTTTTCTTTATGAAACATACTAGATGATGATAAAAGCAAGTTAGCAAAAAAGCAAAATAATTTTAATTTATGTTGTTACTCAAACTCAATAAAACACTAAGTTTAGTTAAAATATAATACTTTATTATATACTTAAGATTAGGTTTGACAATCCATACTCTGTGAAGTACCATCAAAGAAATTGATTCATAGCGGACCTCGTTCATTTGGTCGGAATATGTCAATTACGTTAGCCATGATCTGTTGGCTGGGTTCGAAATAACACGAACAAATTACTTGGGTCCGCAATCGGGTGAATCCACTATAAATAGAACAATACTAAGTAAAAATTACATAAAAATGTACGCTCTTCATAATTCAAATCTATTGCCAAAACATAGGTTCAGTAATAACATCAAACTGCTCGACCAATGATATTATAATTATTTTAATTAAAATTAAATATTAAATTAAACGACGGTATGGTTTGAATTTAGTATGTGCAACAAAAATACGACACAAAGATAACATTCGTCATTAAGAGTTTAATTCTAAAATAATGATAAATAGATGTCAAGGCCGCGTGTTTTAAAATTCTAACGAACAGCATTTTTGGTTTGAAAGGAGATACCGCGTTGTAAAATATATAAAATACACACAATACGCTAACGACTTCTTATCGAGTCAATCAAGTGTCAACTTAACATTTAAAATAAACTTAACATTAAAATAATAATTAACACTAGTGAATGTTGAGACATTGTTGCTATTTATCTTATTAAATCGGTTGCCTGGTTTAAAATACGCAATTGTCAATCAAAGATTAATATATTTTATACAGAAAGTTCTCAAATGTAGTTCTGATTTGTCACTGTAAAATTTACAAATATGCAGAGTTGTGTGAGCAACATGATATTACTATAGGGTGTGTATGTAAGCATTTTTTATTCACTTTATGAGGGCACTTGCCCATAAAAATTCTAAAAACAATTGCCCTTTTACTGCTGTTACTATAAGGTCTGTAAGGAACATATTCACACCCTACGATTTTTAGTTTTATCGTTTATCAACATTTCAGTTAAATGTGTAAATTGTAAATCATAGAACTGATTTCTTTTTAAATTCTTTTATTCATTTATTTTAATCATTACAAGTCATTTGTCCATTTTAAACAACGTCGGCGTTTTCGACTATTTGACTGATTGGGCAGATAGCCCATTATCTTCAATATTAATCTTGATTGTTTCTGATTAAATATTTGGGTACCTGAGTACAAAAATGGGCGTTAGGGTTGGAAGGGATGGATAAAAGTTGGAGGGGCACAACAGATGGACCTTCAGGATTTAGGCAACAGACTAAAGTTTCTAATATAGTCGGGTCGCGAACTAGATGTGTAACTTGGTCTAAGTTGACGGAGCACGACTTGTTTTTTTTTATCCCGCACAAAAATAACGCAAGTATAAAAAACAAATGGTATTTGTCAAACTCACGGTACAAAACCGCGCGTCTCGAGTATGATTATGTCAATACCAGATTTAAAAATAAATTCTCGTGCGATAATAACTACACCAGGGCATCAGAACCTCGCGCGTATGTAGACGGCGGCGACGTCGTGGTTTGCGTATCCGAGGCGTTTGGCGTGCTTGAAGATCTCGTTAGTGGTCGCGGTGAGGGGTAGAGACTGCTCCAGAGCATCACCCAGGCCTAAAGCCAGCTTGAGATCTTTCTGCATATGGCTCAGCGGCTGGTGCGTGGAGTACGACGACTCTATCATGTCTGTGGAAAACATATTCCCGTTAAAGAAATAGCAAAGCAAACATACATTGTTTTACAGCTTTAACAAATACAACATTTAAAAGAAGAAAAATGACACAACAGGTACTGCTTTCTGAAAGAAATTTATTAAAGCAGTCCTAAGTAGAGAAATTTTATTACTAATACATGTCATAGGAACTTTCGAGCAAACAGTATTTTTTTCCCATTATTATACAATTACAACTAATATAAATACAATTTTAACAAATCTTATGAATTACCTATTTCATTATCTAGCTATACATCAAATCCATATTTTTTTACTACAAATAATTTTTCTGGTCCTAAAGCGTCCATTTACGCGAAAATCCGGCAGATTTTTAAATGTTAGTTACCTGCTTGTTCCACTTATATCTCCAAATCTACTTGATAATAATTAGTCTAAACCCGTGACCCCTCTTCCAAACAAAATCTGGTTGGTAATGGCGATATAGTATATCAAAAAAAAATAGAGATCATAGACACTACCGTACCTCGTCCCTTCCTCAACAGATGCGGCGAGGCCAACGGCGTGAGCGCCAGCACATCAAGCAGATCTCGCTGGCTCAGGCCCGCGCGGTCCGCCAGCGCCAGCCCCTCCGCCAGCGCTGCTAGCGACACTCCCCCAACCACCTGCAGTACCGAGTTCATCTT
>JAOTAV010012139.1:0-26541 GCA_026546445.1 Cyclargus thomasi | reverse complement strand
ATGAGTGAATGCACGCATAATTCATTAAATGTAAAGCTCGGGTTACTGGTTAGTTCTGTCTATTGTGGTATTATAGCTAGGCCATAATAGTTTGCGAAAATTGCTTGCAAACTATAAAAAATGTATATGCGGCAACTTGAAATTTAATACAGGATTTACCATCACTAAACAATCAGATCCCGAGGTATATTTTTAGATTTTTTAATATTTTTTTTAGCCCCGCTTCTCACCAGCCAGGTCTGCAGCTCCGTATTGGAGTGCTATAGGTGAGATACATTACAAGCTTTCAGCTTGCCTCAAATACCTACTTAAAAATTGCTACCAGCTCTCGGTTTATATCGTGCTGTCAAAAGAAACACTGTCTCGGTCATGCTAGGGACGCTGGTGATGTTTTTTCTGCGAATTTATTAGAAATAGGTTTAGTTAGGCCAATAACGCTTGTGATAAAGTCTCTGCCAAAAACTTTTTCAATAACCGGTGAAACAGACCCAAAATATGACACTTATTTTGTAAATCTTACTTAACTATCAGTTAGCAACACTAGCAAGTTAGTAGTAAAAGCAAGAATAACCAGCTAGGTGCTGGGGTTAGCAATTTGATTGGAAGTAGGTTGACAGAACATTATGATGACTAACAGTATCAAGTGACAACGGATTTTATTATGCAATTCTACTGATATACAAATGTTATTATATATAATTATTTTCGTAATTTGATGATAATTTAAATCATTATATCATACTAGCTTTTGCCCGCGGCTTCGCACGCGTTAACTCTATGTAAAGCAATTCCCATTTCCCTATATTGTGCAGATTTCCTGCTATCTTTGAAATATCAAAATTCATATACGATCAAAAAAAGTGCGAAGCTAAGCCGGGCCTCCCGCTCCACTGAGGTTTCTCCCTCTCTCCCTCAGCTCGGTTTCTATCCCGAAGCTGGCTCAGGCGAGCGTCACGTTTCGTTGACGTTTCTTCATCTCTTGCTGAACGTGCTCTTCTCGCATTCACTGTACTACGACCTATGTTCGAACGACGACGTCTCTCAGACATAATTTCTGTATAAATGTAATGATAATTTATCATATAATCATCATGCGCCAAAGTCAAAATATTTAATAAGTACTATAATCTAATATTAAAATTAACTTTAATACCGACTAAATTACGAACGTAAATACAATTTAGATAAAAAATTACGCGCTGAAAAGCACGTTTTTATTAAGTTTATAATATATCCGAAACATTTCGCTCAATTTACATGCTTTAAGGGCTATATAAAATGTAAAATTTATTGAAGATACCTAATTAGTTAAGGATTAATGCTGTATTGCTTTAAATCACTTCGTAAATAAGCCATTATTTTTCGTAAAAAGTGAAGGATAAAAATATAATATCCCTATCATATCCTTTGTTTGTACTCCTTGTGTTAGGTTTTTTGTACCTAGGATCTCATCCAAACTTCTTATTCAACTTATATAACATTATTGATAATGTCGGTCCATCACGCTTCGGACTTTTATGTATATAATAGTTAAGTATATGTAATATGTGTAAATTTTTATACCAATTACATATATAAATGTGATTATTATTTTTAAACATATTACTCTATGCTATTGTATATTTAACTTTTTTTTTGTATTGTCTACCTTCGGAGACTACGAACTCGCTATTTTACCTATGAATTGTACTTTGTTGACTTTGTAGGTTTCTGTCTTTGATAGCCATTTTAGTGTTTCGTTCTTTTATATGATCGGTTGACGCCTCTAAGGACATTTTGATAAAACTGGCTACAGCGTCACCATCAGTATCAGTGTAATAGACACAGGTATTGGTATGCCTAGATATGGCTACGACTGCATGAGACACACTGTCATGGATTGCCAGCTTGAAATAATTAGTGGTTCTCTAATATATGAAGCATGTTATTATACATATAAACCTTCTCTCGAATCACTCTACCTATTAAAAAAACCACATCTAAATCCGTTGCGTAGTTTTAAAGATATAAGCATACATACATACAGACAGACGCGGAAGGCGACTTTGCTTTATACTATGTATAGATTTTGACAAGATCAAAGACAGGAAAGGGGATTGTCTATTAAAACTTTCCTAATGAGTGGCTTTAACTCTATCGGTCCCGATAGTTTCGAGGAAAATTTGCTTTGGCATTCGGGCTAACGAATAGATAGACAGATCGATCTGACGCCCAGACCTATTAGGATAACGTTTTTGCCATTTGGCTACGGAACTCTTAAAATACGCTTAACTCTTATGAGCGTTCGGCCACTAGGCCACTAGTGGGTAAGATCTTTGGTTCGCACTGAAGAGGGTGCAGGTTCAAACCCGGGTGGAGGCGTGTACAAAAGTGACATTTTCCAATCCCTAAGTACATAATACGGATGCTCATTGCCGTGGGAGAGACATGCTGCAGCGCGAATGGGCTGGCTTGACCGGAGTGATACCATGGCTTCAAAGAAAATTTGTGAAACGGCGTTGCGCTGTGTTTCGTCCTTCTTTCACTATCCCTAGTCCAATTTCCTATACCCGTAGCCGTATTAAAAGGCTTGCGACTCCATAATCGAGGGCAGTTGCTTTCCATCAGGTAACCGGTCTGATCTCTTGCCCCCTAAATATTACTAAAAAAACAGTTTTACTTTTTGGTAATTTATAAAAACCTTTTTACTTCTATAAATTACGTCCAATATTGAAGGAATATTTTTAATATGTAATGCACAAGAAGTTAACAAAACCTCTGGTTTTATTTTATGAAGATGCAGTAAAAATGAAAGATATTATATATTTTACGTATCGCTACATTTGGGCTAGATGTTAGATATAAATAGATGTAAAGGTTATGTTAGTTAAAATAATTGAACGAGAATAGGCTACATACAAAATATTGCGGTTCTGAACATAAAACAAATAATACGTTTACATTAAATAAATAAATAAAAATATAAAAAATAAAAAGTTTACGGTCATAAATATATTATTGCTATGTATCTCTAATGCAGTACTGTCGGTTAATTGAACTATAAGACACGCCCTATTTACCGCTCAGGTTGTCCGATTGTTTTCCGCTTCTATTTTATATATTTTTATTTAAAATAGTTTTATTTTAAGTAGAATGCACGATGATCAAGAAGGTTTTATCAAATAAGGAACGTTCTGTATTGAAGACATAAGTGGAAGAAGCAGATAACTAACATTTTTAAAGACTCACGGATTTTTGCGTTAATGGACGCTTTTGGACGCCAAAAATCATTTTAAATTAAAAAAAATTTGGGTTTGATGTGACTGGCTAGATAATAAAATGGATAAGTTACAAGATGTCGAAATTTGATGAAAAAAATTAGTACATACTCGAAGGTTGTAAAATATTAGTTGTCCGCCCCTTCCACTTATGTCTTCAATTCACCTATACTTTTTCAAGTACATAACTACAATACTTAACATTTACTGGAACAAATACGTGGGATAACATTAAGTAATTCATTGTTCCCATATCCATGATAGAAATGCGAAACCATCTTGTCACAATAATAAAAATGGCTGATCTGTTGAAACCCCCAGGTTGGTTGTTTATGGCCACATCAGGCAGGTTTTAGTGGGTTTGATTGCGTAAAAATATCCATATACGGAGAACAAAATAAATACTGCCTCCGGGTGTAAAATTTTTTGTTTGTGTATGCAATGTGCACGAATCTGGCAACTTCGGGGTGTTTGTTTTTTTAGTTGTCAACTGCGGGAACCGATTTACATTTTATGCTACTGTGCATTTTTTTTTTCTTTCAAAAGATATTCAATAATAAATAAGTACTTGGTTTTGATGCAGTTCTATTAAACGCCGGTGCGTCTATTGTGGTAAACGTTGAGGAAGACTTTTTTTTTACAAAGATAAGCCTTCACGCTCATTAAGCGTCTATACCTTCAACAACCGCGCGACAGAGCGATTCTATTTGCAGAGAGTATGTATAGAAATTAACTTCGAAAGTCTACCTTAAAAGTTCTCTTTAAGAAGGTAGATAGAACGTCAAGTTAGCACTTGTCGTTATGTCTTGTTTACACGTATTAGGTAGGTAACAAAATTTTAAGTGAATGTCCAAACGTATTTAAGTAGTTAAGCTCTTTAGTCGACTTAAGATGGACGATCAACAACGTACAGAAGTCGTAAATTCTGTCATTAAAAAAAAAGGTTTTGGAGGAATAAATTATTGAAATACCTACTGAAGGGAGCACGACGAAAAACTGTACCCGAATATGCCACTGCAATTGTGAATTTAACTAAATTATGCTGATACGTACCTGTCCAAATGTGTCAAGTGACAAGCCCCGCTTGCCAATTTAACAGAAAAAATGGAAATTTTTCAAATTATCCGGATAAGTTGTAACTAAATTTTAATAACTCGCAACTTGCTACTAAATTTTGTGTTTACATGCAATTAATAATTTAATATTTAGGTACCTATTTATCTACTTAATACGTGTAAACAAGACATTATATCAATCTACCTACCAATACCTGTCAGGAGAACCAATGATCATCTTAGTCAGAACTCAGTTTGAGTTAGTGGTGGTAAGGTAAACTTTATTTCATCCATTCGTGCGTGTGTGGAAGCCAATCATATGTTACGTCTCACTTTTTTCCCTGTATGTGACTGGCTTTGAATTGTTGTTACGTTTCGCAGTACTAAATATCATATATCCACATGTTATTATCATCGTCAAAAAACCTCGTTTTCTATTTTATTAATCTTTGTAAAAGTCTCCCTTGCTGCTGTAGCATACTCAATGAAAGCTACACGCGATCCTTTTGTTCTGTCCAAAGGATTGTCGGGGTATTTTACCCATAAAGAGCCATTATGTCCTTTGGCATAGGTTCCAAGAAGCGGTACAATTCCTGTAGTTGCCGGCACTCTGCGTCCGTCAAAGGCCTCATAATCAATTTGACGGGATTAAATCACGGAGTTCCACAGACAAGGCTGTTTTGGCGGCGTGTATTGTGAAATTTGTCTATTATTGATTCCACTAAAGGGTGCCAGAGATTACACTCATAAACTGAGAGCTTATAGCAAACTTTGAGTAGGTATTTGAGGCAAGCTGAGACCTTATCATATATCTATTACACCCCAATACAGCACTATAGATCGGGCCGATGAGAACCTACTAACTACCTTTACCCTAGCTTACCCTAACTAGAGAAAAAAAAAATTATTTTCTCGAACCCGCGACTTAAGCTACCAATGCGCTTACCAACTGAGCACAGACATCGTCATAAAATATATTTGAGGCAATATTTTGTAGTTAAATATTTAAAGAATAAAAATATATATAAGCCATATGATTTAGTGGGGGTTTTAACATTGCCAGGCGCGTGCAAAAATAGTTTGCGTTTGTCTGCCTGGTAGCAAATTTTGAGTAAGTATTTGACTCACTCAAAAATTGCTACCAGCTCTCGGTTTATGCAAGCCCTGGCAAAGCGATCCAACGCGACACTTCATAGAATTGACAAACTGTCTCGCTGTCCGGAAGCTTTGTGGAAAGGAATATCGTGTTTTATATGTGTATTTAATGTCTATTTTGAGTTTCCGATTTTAGTGGCAGCAATTTTTTTTAAATATTTAATACAGGATGTATATTGTATATCAATAAGAAATATTTGTAGTTTTGGAATTTTTATTTGTTTTTGAACTTTTTATATTGCCATATTTAGTTACTCTTGCATACAGACTGAAGGACTGATATTTTTTTTCATACCAGCAATTAAGCGATTCTACCCAAATGATCTGTCTTTTCGCGAACTTGGAAGTTACAAACGTTGGGTTCATTTTTAACTACATAGTTTTCAACGCGCCAAAACATTCTTGTCGGTCTATTTGAGTATAGCTCGCATATTTCCGGATCCACGTCTGTTCTGCCTTTAAAAGGATTTTTTCGCAAAACGCTGTCATCATAAGCACTCGAATATTATAAAAAGGGAATTTTTAATAAATATCATTTTTAAAATTTTTGAATTTAGAGCGTCCGTAGCCTAATGGGTGCAGGTTCAAACCCCGGTGGAGGCGTGTACCAATGAGACATTTTCCGATCTCAAGTATATGATACGGATGGTCACTGTCGTGGGAGACCCATACTTCTGCACGAATGGGCTGGCTCGACCGAAGTCATACCACGGCATCCCAGAAAACTAACGTGAAACGGCGTTGTGTATTTCGTTCAGTGGGTGAGTTTACCGGTCCAACTACCCTTATGCTCCCTATCCCTATTCCCAATCCCCTCATAAAGGCTGGCAACACACTTGCGACTCTTCGGATATCACAGGTGTCTATTTGCGATGGCAGTCCCTTTCCATAAAGTAACCCGTCTGCTCACTTGCGCCCTAAATATCATAAAAAAATCCATTTAGAATATAAATGTCTCGCTAACCCTCGAGAACGACTAAACCGATATTGTTATAAGTGATACAAAGTTACAAGTTACAACAACCAACAAATCGAAAGAAAAAACTATGTAACGTAGTACATACTTTTTTTATAATAAGTAGCGTTAATTCTAAGATTTAATTATTGAATTGATTTTCAATTAGGAAGGTACTTAACTTTTCTTTTTTGCCTTGTGTAGATTAAGTTACATATAGCGATAACGTGAAACAGAGGAAATAACTTAGGCAGTTCCTACTTCACCACTTCCTGATAAAGTTTCTGATAGGCAAACCTAAAATTTTTTGACAGATTCTATATAACACATCAATTAATAACAGACGGGCTGTTCGCTTGCCCCCTAAGTATCATAAAAAATTACCTAATTTTACTTTAACAACGCCGCGGGTAAAATCTAGTCAGAAATGTAATTAAAGCTGAAAAATAAGAAACAAAGAATATTCAAGATTTGAAACCTTTTATTCGAAGGTTACGGTGACAACGACCTACGGCAGGACAGCGGTGACAGTTACGAGATACGTCACGTAATAATTTACGACGAATTCAGTTCGCACTTGGAAAATGTTTGCTCTCCAATATAGAGTCTGCTCGCCTCCAGATTCTTCCAACCGGTACGCTAAAGTTAGCCCCCTAGCTTAAGTAATCCCAAAAGTGCTTGTGTGCATCGTAAGGGGTAATGAATTAATAAAAATATTAAAAAAATATTAATATGATAAACAAAACAATAAATAGCTATTTTTTTTTTCATTAATTAGCTTAAGAAAATTTGTTAAAGTAAAATATAACAGTGGCACATTTACGAATCTCGTTTTTTTATTAAGTAAGGGAGCAAACGAGAAGGCGGATCACCTGATGGAAAACAAGTGCTATCGCCCATGGACTCTTGTAACGTGAAGCGAAGAACGGGAATAGTTAAAGGGAATATTAAATATAATAGGTGTAGCGAGTTGGATCTCCAGTAATCTCACTTACTAGATGAAACGCCAGTTTTCTGTGCGGCCGTGGTATTTCCCCATTCGAACCTGCCCAATCGTGCTGAAGCATAGCTCTCCCACGGCATTTTTTTCAATTCGTCAAGTCAAGTCAATTTCGCCAGCAACGCACTTGCAACTCTGTCGTGGCAGTGCTCCTGTCCTCGTATAATGATTTTCGGTCCGAGTTCGGGATGCGATGACAATGTATGACGTAGGCCTCGTCACACTGTCATAGTATGTCGCGTGCGCCACGCGGGTCGCAGTGGCGGATCGCTTAGTGCTGTGATAGCCGTCGAGGCCGAGCGACGCGCCGCGCGTATGTGCCGCATTCGGTGTTTACGTTTTGGCACGTGTGTCACCCACGGAACCGATACACCACGTATGCGTATAAGTTGTCACGTTGTTATCTCGTTAATCCGAGGATGTATCAAACGGAAGGTGCTCCGAACCCCGCAATGTATACCTGTTTTCGTATGTCGGGTAGAAGGCGTCGCTAATGTATTTGTTTGTGAGTCGTTATCGTGTTTATTTCTATTCGTGCACTCTATTGTCACAAGTAGGTATGGTTTTCTGTCATTCTCATTCTTATCGTCGATCAATCTTAATCGTATTTCTGTAGCTCGGCGAGAAGATTTTGATAAGGTTTTTATTTTAGGTGTGCAGTGAGGTACAAATCGTTAACGTGTCGACTTTTGTATAACATCGTCAGGTGCATAATTCTTTTTCTAGATGATCAATATCCTAGGCAGAGTAGGCGAATCGTCGAGATTGTTATTTCATAATTATTGTTCTTTAAGTTTAAGGAAAACGAATAGAAGTAGATAAGAGAGTGATGTTTTAACAACTATCTTTATGTCATAACTGTGGCTGGCCCGATCATTACATTTAGCTTTTAGCACTCATAACATATTTGATTCCGTCCAAAAACACCGGAAATATTTTGACAAAGACAATTCACGCCCTCGTTGAGTAATCATAATTCATTGCGGACGGAAAAGGAAAAAAAAACACAAAAAAGGAAAAACGTAAATTTTTATGATCACGTTCAGCCTGTTCCGAGATTCTCCAGCTTTAAGCCTTTATTTCTATGACATAAGATCCAGTTTCATCGAGTTTATTATTCTTCGAGATGGAACTAGGAAGTTGGTACCTATTGCTGTGCTCCGTATCATTCCATTGTCTTTACGTCAGTGTCGTAATTTGTTTGGAAGTTTCGTTTAATTATTATTATATTTATATGATTAGCATACCGTATCTCGCAAGGTTAAATACCACTTCTAACTGGAATCTAATCCACAGTGGATGTAATAAGAAAAAAAGATACCCTAAAAGGTAACGAAGCAATAGAGTTTTGGCACATTTCGAAATTAGACAGATAGAATTTGTCTATAGCTAAGAGCAAAAACTGCTGCCATGTAAATCACGACCCTTCCCATAATAAAATATCAATATTAAATCAAATGCAAGAACAGGATAAGTAGGTTAGTATACGCGTAAGCAAATTATTCGATGTTATATTATGTAATATCTAAATATTATGTTACTCAATATATCAGCGTTGAGTTGAGCTAATTCATCAAAACTTATAACCAACCAAAACAGTCGACCTTTGCAATACGCTCTTCGATGTAAACAATGCGCGTGCGCATCACTTGTGCACAGTCGGGAGAATTAATGTTTACTTCTGAAAGTAACTTTTGTAGAATACCTGACAAATGCTTCTGAACATCATTCATCTTTAGTTATAGTTATCTGGATGAAAAGTTTATTATCTCGATGATTCTAAGCCATAAGCCATATTTATAAATGAAATAAGCTGATGGCAAGACGAAGAAACCTTAAGCCAATGTTAGGTACCTACCGTATCAGATAAACATAAAACAAACAAATTTATACCCTATTGTCTAGTAGTTTATACTAGAGATATATCTTTGTTTACGTTGTGTGCAAGATTAATACAAATATTACACACTGTTTTTATTGGTCCGAGTGCTAAACATTAATTTTCCCCGATGACGCTAGTGCTAATTGTACGAAATTGGGACTGTGTTATCGAGCCAAAACTAATTAAATATAGAAATCACTTAGACGACATACACCGCCGCTTACAATGTTAACATGTAACGTTCATTCTGCCTTGAATAAAACATTTTCATTCAACTGTCATTTCATTTTCACCCCATTCGTTCCCTTAATTCCATATCCCCAGTACCATCGCACAATCATCAAAGGTGGCCGCTGAAAATCATCGAAATCTTTTAAAGTCTGCGATTTCCCTTGTCATCATCTCAGCACCACCATAACAAGAGTTCATTTCAAGAAGAAGATAAAAAATTATGTGCAGTATTTTTTTGTTGGTTTGTCATTATACTACAGGCTTGTACATGGCGACCGAGAATACCGAGATAAAAAAAAACGGATGCACAAAAGAAATCTGTCAATTTATCCCCACCATCTGTCATTCTCTGTCTATTCGTCGAAGTCCGCTACGGGCTTAGCATGACGAATTTTTTATTCATTCTCATTTCTACTCGAGTGCACTACACGAATATAATATTATGTGTGTGTCGTATATAATACGACAAAAACGAATACGACGTAGAAGCGAAATCGTATAGAACTAATGGATTTTCGAACGGCTTTCCCCAGGAATTCGGGACGAATCCACAAATATCAGACTAGTAGTCCGCGTGGTAATTAAAGTATAAATTATAACTAAATTATTAATTTGGATAAGGATTGAGATATCCTGCTCATATAAATTTTGATTTTCATAAAAACGGTTAAGGCAAGTCATCCTTAAAAGCTAGACATAGGTAAACCGGGTATACGTATGTTGTCGCGGACTTTTTTTAGAACTTTTCAAAGGGTTTTTTTCTTGTTCATGATTTTCAGTAACATTCAACATTTTGGCCATTAGTTTCTGTGATAAGCGCGTTCAACAAACAAACTTTTCAGATTTATATTTGGCTTAGATCACATTGCGACCACCTGTTACTGCATTTAAAAAATACACGAAACAAAAAAAAAACTTTTTATACTTTTAAGATCCGAGTAAACTTTTTTAATTTGCGCCCGAAGTGGGGCAAATTTGATCCGATTATATATGAGGCGCAATTTCGTACTTTCGTACTTTGGGTATTGACGAACGAAATCGGCTTAGATACTTTTAATTGGACTAGAGTATAATGACAGTGGGCAGCCCCACCTTCTTGAAATGATACTCGAAAATAACACGCTTGTGACAAAGCTGATTACTAAATAGTACTTTACAAAGTAATTTGTTATTTAATCACGATAATATTGCACATATTAATAACAATTTCGTTTTATTTTAGTATTTTATTATGGTAATGTTTTCGCCTTAAATTTCTATTTAATAACCCTCTTCCTAAACTTAAATTACATTAACCTATAATGCATTAAAAAAGGAAGGTTTTTGTTGTTGAAAAATTGTGTGCTCACACTTTTTCGGGAACATTTTTGTCTGACTGTGCGGCAAATTTGCATGCGTGTTAGTCAGCACTAAGCAGTGATTCACAGCGGCTCGGGTCGCAGTCGGTGTCGAGGGCAAAGGGCACATCCAATTGATGTCCAAATTATTCTTTAGGTCGTCCACTGCTTGACGATCGATCGTTTCGATTCAAATAAAATGGAACGCTACTCTAAAGCGGCACTTTCAAATCTTTGGGTGCTCGACTGAGTGCTATCGTCCTACTCTTAACGTCCTACTTTGTGAGCAAGGTCATTTTTTTTTAGAGTCATACACGGCAATCCGATTCGTTAATTTGAGTCTCGAAACGGTTTCGAAGTACGGCCCCCAGACATTATGATCTAGACCAGGGACGAACCTTTTCTTATCAAAGTGCCCGTTTTGTAGAAATTTTAAGGGATTTTAAAAACGTGCCCGCAAACCACATCGATATGCATTTGAAGATTTCGGCGCCACGAGACTATAATTGAATGCGTACTAGCAGTGGCGGATCCAGCTGACTTTCGAAATACTGTAATATGACGGTTGCGTACCCAAAAATTCATGTCGCGTCCAACTACTAGCTGGATCGAAGCTAAGGTAAATGGCGTTATATAGGAAGTTGCTTGTTATTGTAAAGTTTTTTTTTATGATATTTAGGAGGCAAACGAGAAGACGGGTTACCTGACCGTAAGCAACTGCCGTCGCCCATGGACACTCGTGATATCCGAGTCCGAGTCGCAAGTGCGTTGCCAGCCTTGAAGAGGGAATCGCGAATGGGAATAGTGATAGGGAGATAAGGGAATTTGAGTCACCGGTAAACTCACTCACTGGAAGAATCACAGCACAATACCGTTTTAACTTTCACGCCAGTTTTCTGCGAGGCCGTGCTATCACTCTGGTCGAACAGGCCCATTCGTGCCGAAGCAGGGCTCTCCCACGGCAAAAGCTTCAATTAATTAACAAATTGCAGTAGCTCCTTTTTTAAAAAAAAAGTGAATCACTCATATCTTTAACCAACTTCTATCTGTTGCTCAAACGGAATTAGCTCTATATGAAGACTACTGTTTTATTCCCAAAAGCCGAGTATCGATAGGATTTTAGTAGGCTGATACCCTGTCCATCATGATCAATATTATATACAAATAAAAAAAAACTCATTTATAACATTAATGCGATTATAATTAATCAAGTTAACAATTAACTAGTTAATAAGACGTGAGCGAATATAAATGAACTTCCATACTTAACGTTCTCTACGTAGTTTCAAATCTGAAACTGAATAATGCAAGAACTCTATTCTCAAACGGCACATTCAAATTTTCGAATACGACCGAACCGTTGCCGTTCTACTATAACAACAAATTTTACGTTTGTCGAAGTAACATTCCGATCCTCGCTGCCAGCTGCCGCGACACACAAGAATTCAAACAAAATGCCATTTTATGACAAAGTTTCATTTTCTGTTATATTTTGAATTTAAAACCTTTTGCGTATGATTTTATTTCATTATTTTTATATGCAGCGGCCGCTGGCAGCGAGGATCTGAATGTTAACTTCAGAGTAGGACACGGTGTTCGGATTCGTTCGCTTGATGCTTAATGTTTTAAGAGTAAAGCTCCATGTTGGAGTTAGAATTGTGCATACATATTTCAGCTCTATTTTAGGCATTGATTGGGTCTACGAAATGCCCGTCATCAATTTAAGAACAGCACCAGTTTTTCCGCTCCGTCGGCCTCGAAGACGGTCACTCGTGTTAAAAAATGTACCGCTTTGATTAATTTGTAAACTGTTAAATTATAAAACTTGTCTTCTCAAGGCCGCCTACATTTTTAGTGAAAAAACAAGTGTATGATAACAACTCAATATGACACGTGCAAGCTTTTGCCTAAAATAATCAAATTTTGCCTAAAACAATAAAAATTTTGCCTGGGGTAATAACAACCTTTTATTTAACTTGCCAGATAAATCTTGGAAGAAAAATTTGCGCCATCGACTTCCAATCGATCTGCAATCGGCAGATTATGTAAATTGGTTGACAATGGAACATTATTCTGAAAGAAAGCTAATATGATGTAGCCGGAAGGTGGTCATGGCATCACAGAGATGAAACTACGTACCCCTATCAGTTTGGGTTTGTTTAAATCCTGTTGCGAAGCACTTTTCATATACACATTAGCGGGACAATGATGTCGAAAAGTGGTAATTGCATCTCATGTTTGAAACAAACAATATAATTTGGATTATGTGGTCATTAAATACCATAATACTCGTATAATTATGTACTTTGTTAAATTTTACATCACCATGTTCCGTGGCAAAGACGGTAGTATTTTTTATTCTTTTGTACGGAAATGAAAAGGCTTTAAGTAGGTCACTGCGTGTCATTTTAAGCTGTTGTATAATATTTGAAATGCTATGAAGGAGAATCTGGCATTTTTCTATGACGTTTTGTCAGTTTTTCATTATTATACAAGTTGTAATTCGGCTTTTGAGTGCTACTCTCAAAAGGCGCCTCGAAGATATTTCAGATGTTTAGTAGAGAAATAGATATAACTAGCTCCCGCCTACGGCTTCGCTCGCGTGAAATTAGAAAACCGCGCAAAAAACGAATATTTTGGAATAATGATGTTTTCTCAGGATCAGTGTAGTCTAAGTTGCTTTGTTAGGGCGTCAAGGGAGGAAAACAAACAAACACACTTTCCCGTTTGTGACATTTGTATGGATTATACGAGACTAAAGTATAAAATCTTCCAAAATCTTATCTCAGAAATAATGAAGTTATCTTTTGATCTTCATAATATTATTTCTATTTAATCCTCCGAATTTATGTCGATACAAAAATAAATGTTTGTTATTCGAAAGTAAAACGTGTTAATATAAACTTCATGTACTTACGTTGAAGGTTTTTCAAAGGTTAACCTTAGTTTATAATGTACTCAGCTAAATATAAATATTCAAGTCCTCTAAAGGGCAGCACTAAATATGTAAACCCCCGTGTCATTGAAACCCGTTTTGACCTCATGAGAACATTATTAGATGATCTAACTATAGCTTTATTAGTAAGTCGTATCATTAAAGTTACATCGTATATAGAGACGAGGAATATGATGGCGATACGACTCCCTAAGGAAGGATTCCCAAGTGGGGGGGGGGGGACACTGTGTGGACAAACCGAATAGTATTGCTTATTCAGTTATTTGGCGTTAGTTTTAGTATATTGGATGTGATAATTCAGTATTCTAAAATGTTTGGACGCTACAAGTAAAATAAGATTTTCTAAGCTTGTTGTAATTTAATCTTCTAACAATATAGAACCCACAGGCTATTACGTCATTGGTAGAAACTAATTAAACTTGCAAAGTTTCTCCTTTCCACGATCGTCTCTTTCAAAGAGATATGTTTGTACAAAGGTAGAACTTTGTGATTTACTTGCAATAACGAATGATTAAAGGTGCGTTGCCTCGTCACAATAAAATAACGAAACCGCTTATCTTGGGGTATTTCATAAACATTTGAAAAAAATTGTATGAAATCTCGCGCTAAGTTATTTTTATCCTACCAGGGATCTGATTGTTTCGAATAAGTAAAGATATCTATCTGCTAACATTAAATCCAATCTCTCTGTGGTGCTGCTGGTAGAGATTTCTTTTAGAAATAAGCAGATACCTTGTGTCTTGTTCCTGGGTGAATTATAATACTGTAACCTGTTTCACCGCTTACGGATAGTCTATCCACAACTTTACTTGACAGATTTTATATGTGAGAATCTGTCAAAAAAGTTGTAGATAGAACATTGTCAGTAAGCACAATAAATTATTAAATAAAAATGTATAGATATATTCGTTCTTTATGTTGCAATTTACTCACCGAGACCTAACGTGGAGAGAGGACTTAATAATGAATTTATTTCCGTAGCTAGACGACAAGGCTGCAAATAGGTCGTAGTGAAGCTTGGGATTTCGGTTGGCGATTCGGGCGAGTGTTAGATCTGAAAGTTGGACTAGTATCAGATGACCCATAATTGAGTTAACCGAGTTGAAATATGCAATAGGCTGTTATTTTCTGGATAGATGGAATGAGGTTGACGAGACTTTTCGTATACAGTTCTACTGACAATTTATCTGTGAAAGCTTCGCTACGGAAGTCTGAATTTCTATTGGGCACAGGATGCCTTCTCCCCGGCAAAAATCCGAACTAAACTTTTTTTAAACTTGACCTTGAAATATAACTATGATTGACCATAAAATATAAGAATAGTGCCTCGAAGGTAAAATCTTACTAATATTATAAATAAAAAAAATTGTTGGCTGGAACTATTTTAATAAAATTTAGCATGTAGCTAGCCAGTTTCCCGGATTGACATAAAGTATCACATGTTCTTACTTATAAACATCAGGTAACACTGTAGGGCGCACTTACTATAGTTATATAACCCGACAGAATGTAGAAGTTGTGGTATCTTAAATAGTAATAATAATATAAATATAAGAATAAGCTAAACTACTCGGAAATCGAGTGTGCAGCGGAAGCGATGCAGGATTTGTTGTTTCTCAGCATTTCCTACACATCGTTCATCATCATTCATCATATTACTACTCATTTTCAAACTGTCGCTGAAACGGATTGACGAAACTCGGCTTGAGTATGTGGAAGCCGTATTTTTAAGCTATTCGTAGGGCGAAAATAGGGAATGAAAGGAGACAAATCAGCTTTAAAAATGGGTTTATCGTAAAGCTCGTTTATTTTATAGAGATGGAACTTGAAGCTCTATAAGTACACAAATGTTATTAAATGAATTGAAATATATATTTATTGCAAAAATGTAGGGGTTAGCATAGATCTTGAAATTATAACACGTGTCTATTGTCCATACATTCTTCCATTAGCGTGCAACAATCAATTTTATTCAAGAAGAATCATAATATTAATTTTACTCATTACTAATTACGTACATATCAAAATAATTTTAAACAATTCAAGCTGATAAAACATTGTCTATAGAATGTTCATAAAAATTTTAAAGTCAAGAATATAATATTTTAAATGTCAATGTTATCTCAATTTAGAAAAATACAAATAATAATAACTTTAAAATCTAGCAATAAAAATATAACAAAAAATTCAAATCTACAATAATCATTTGTAATGTACTCGTATGTATTCTTGAACACTGTAAAAACTTTTTTCTGCCAACCATTTTGTTATTTCTCTTTTAAAGACTAGATTATTAAGGTCTTTAAAGTGGTTTCGCAATTTGTTGTATATAATAATAGCATTAATGTATACATTTCGTTAAAATATCTAATCTTCACTAGGGCATAAATAATTTAAAATTATTTCTTAGTGGGGCGATTCGCCAATTTAATTTAGTGAAAAGATGCATGAGATACTAGATATAAATCAGTCCATTTGACTGGACAAGGAAGCGGCGCTAATGTCGTATGTATTTTACAGTTTGAGGTAAATGTTTCAGGGTTGTGTTTATTAAGCTACAGGCCAAAAACGTTCAGATTTCCTCGGCAATTTTCGCACGCCGATGTTTGCAGACCGTCTGCGCGCGTCACTTGTTTGTTAATATTTTTAATTATGATGCTTATTGTTAACTTCACGATGGCATATTTTGTGTCACCGGAATGGCGTAAGGTCATCAGATACGAGTGTCTTATGAATGTTGCGGCAACATCCTGCGTTCACAATTTGCAACAAATCATCACAAGAATAGCTATGCAACACTTAGGTCTTGCACATCCATTGTTATGCCATCCTGCATTTTAAGATTGTATTGACTGTAAGAAAATGTTCAGAATGAATTTAAATAGATATCTATCTACATGAAAGCACTCTCGTACGTATTTAACTACGTCGGCAAAGGTAAAATTGTATCGTTGGGTTGGTCGTTTAATCGTGATAAAACCTTAAGGCTTTGGTATACATGGGCAAGCGCGGGTAAATTTAACCTCTTATAAGTACGTTTAAACGTTAAGCACATTACCCAAAAAAATATACGTTATAGAATGATCTTCATTATTTCGTTACTAGCGAGGTCTTTTTCCCTAAGCTTATATTTAATTAAAAAAAATGTACCATTGACATCAATTTTCTTGTAAACGACAGGATTAAAACGATTTTGTTATACAATATAAGTAATACTTTAATTGTTATTTCTTGATTTTGTTAACTGTATATTAATTATTTTCTGTTAGCTGGGGGAGATTTTCGAAACTCCGAATGTATGATCAAGGCCGTTGGCGCGTGTATTCCTCTTTAAGTTTTTCAATCAAAACTTATCTAATCTAATTTTTAATAAGTCGTGATAGATATGAAGATATAGTACGTAATTATTTTTATTTTTCTTTTAATCAAAGGTACGCTATTTTGAAATCGGTAGATACGAGTATTATCTCTGCGCCGATAAGAAGAATAACTGAGATAATCGAATTGTGAGAACACAACAATGGGTCAAAATCTTGTAGCGAGTCAACCACCTCGTATGTGACAAGTACGAAGTAGTGTGAAAGTTGACAGCTTATCTACCTGGTAATGCTTTCAATTATAGTACCCGGCGATAAATATTGCGAATCAACCTTTAAGGATCGGTGCGTTTTAAACGAAGAATAAAAATAATTATAGAACTCAAAAGAACAAAATAATAATTAAAGACATAAGTTGAGGAAGCGAATAAGTAACATTTTTAAAAACTGACAGATCTTTGCGTAAACCGTTGGGACCGGAGAAACGAAATTAAAATAATGTGAATTTGTTGTATAGCTCGATACACAAGTTAGATAATGAAATCGCAAAATTATAAGATTTATCAAAATTTAATGGGAAAAAATGTGTATTATACTCGAAGGTTGTAAATTATTAGTTATTCGCTTCTTTCACTTATGTCTTCAATTGTTTTAACAGCTCCTAATAGATACCGGACTGTTTGTATTTCATACAACAGAGATAACACTATACGCAGCCGAAATTAGCTAATGTTTCAAAGCTCAATATATATATCTTGTTTGATGTTCAATATATATATATCTTTTTTAATGATATTTTAGGGGACAAGCGAGTTGAAGGGTTACCTGATGAAAAGCAACTGCCGTCGCCCATGGACGCTCGTGATATCAGAAGAGTCGCAAGCACGTTGCCGGCCTTTATGAAGGAATAGGAAATGGGAATAGAGATATGGGGATTAGGGAAGTTGGGCCACCGGTAATAAATATAGCAGGATACTGTATCGTTTTTAAGTTTACTAATAAATCCCTTTGAAAAAATTAAGTCATGTTAAAAATATTCTAAAAACCTCTTAATTCTAAAACCTTAAAGATGATAATGTTAGTTACCTAGATTTTTTGTAATCGAAGTATCTATAACTAATTATTCCGGTAAAGTCTTTTGAGCAACTTCCGTATTCAAATGTTGACCCTTTTTTATTGTTTAAAATCGTTTCTTGTTATTTTAAATTTAAATTGAATGACCCGATTTGTTCCGTCTTAGGTCACTGTCGTGATAACAATCACACTTTTTTATAACTGTTCTCATCATCTCATCAAGAACTTTTAGTAACATTTTACTTTTAGTCTTCTTAATAAAAGAAGAAGAAGTAGTCTTCTTAATTACCTTAATTTCAATATGTCATAAAGCGTATCTTTAAAAAAAGAATTCCTATAAACATTATTAGCAGCTTAGTTATCAACATAACAAAGCAGCGAATAATTTCTCTGATTGCGGTGTCAAAGTGTCACAGTAGGTGTGTCAACTCGCAACGGATGCATAAATAAGCATTTGTGTATGAGTCAGGCTGTGTTTGGATGCGTGGTTCGGCCGCTGAAGGTGACCTCGTACGCGCATGCGCAATGCCACCCCAAACACCCGCAGAACGAATCCGTTGACCGAACAACAAACAAAACTATGTCAGGCCACAAAGTGAAAATACTAGGAAACAACAACAAAAAAAAAACTCTCGAAAAATACAAGTTTTTTTCGGTAAAAACCAGTTATTTTCGGTTACGGCCGGAATTTGCCTTCTTTCGGTCGATGTCACTTTTCCCGCGCTCTCGAGCAGCCCCGTTGCGTATTTCGCCTCAAGGTCGACGATTCCCTTTTGCCGCGTAATCGCACTCCCCAAATAGGACCCGTCGACCTTCACCAGATGTAGAACGACCGGTCCCTCGCCGAGGGCCCCGGTTCACTATCAAGTTACGTCACATTATTTATAACCCGCAAGATGAAAACTTAGAACGTGCGTGTTTTTGTGAGGTCCGCTTACTCTCTAGCAACATTTACGCCAACGCGTATCCGATAGTCGATCTACACGGGACTACGTGACTTCTTATACGCAAAGTGTTTATTGTTGTATCAAAAATGTTTTTACTAGCGTAAACTTCCGCCTCGTGTCTTAAAAAATATACTCAGTCAGCCTTCGGCGAGGATAACAGTGTGATGTGAACATGAGTGTGCAGCTAGTGTAGTGCTCAGCGGAACCGGCGATAAGATGCACGGCCTATCGCACTTCCTCCACAAACACCACCGGGAGACCACCACCCCGCCCATGGACAAGGTGGAGGCCACCGACTCTTGGTACTCCACGCTCAGCTCGCAGGACTCCAACTCGTCAATCCAGAACGACAGCCACTCCCGGGCGATACCTATCAACAGGCGAGGTTATTGCTCGCACAGAAGCCACCGGGGCAGTGGCAGCCCCTTAGACTTCGCGTCCAGCCCGCGCGACCGCTACCCCAACTTCGCGAGCTACTTCCGGGACGTGGTCGAGAACCACTCCTCTCCGCGCAACTCGCCCAACAGTCCCGAGGCACGCTACCAGACCGCCGCCAACTCGTACCAAGTGCCGCGTTACGACTACCGCCAGTTCGTGTCGCCGCTGTACAATGACGTAATGGACGACATCCAGGAGAACGAGTACAGCAAGTGCGACAGGTACGGCGAGATCAGCAGTACCAAGATCGCGCACACGCCGTACAAGAACCGCTTCGACAATAAGAGCTTCGCGCAGAAGTTGACCGAGTGCGCTACGGAGGGCCGGAGCGCGCCGACCGCTTCCTCCTCGCCCTCGGAGAGGCGGGGCTCGGGGTCGAGCGGGAGCGGTCACCGTCACCGACACTCCATCCAGGAGCTGATCCGGACCTTCGGGAAGAAGGTGGGCCACTGGCGGCACGACTCGGAGGGCCGCAGGGGCTCGTGCGCGGCTCCCGCCACCGCCAAGGACCCCGCGACCCAGTGCGAGGAGTTCCGCTCGAGGTCCAAGTCCCTGGACGGTGATCATCAGAAGGTGCTCGCTAAATCCGTGCTTGACGACTGCGGTGCGACATATCAGATATTCGACACCATATTGAAAGAAGGTAATACGATCTATCTGTTAAAATGTAATTTCGTGTACATCTATGGATGCAATTCAAGCCCTAAAACATTATTTTCATTTCATTTCTGCTCTAAATTTATGTATTATCATATAATTTTGCCTTTATTTAGAAAGAATGCAGTCAATATTTCCAAAATGTAGTATTTCATTACTTAATTATAATGAACGTCATTTTATGATGAAGAAACCTGAGTATATTTTTAAAATTTTAGTAGACACTAGATATTATTATGCTTGTTTTATGGATTATGAGAAAGAACACTATCTTGATACTTGGAGTTATCGTCCATTAAAAATATTGTAAACATATTGAGTAAAATATGCTTGATGATGATTAGGTAATAAATAATTTGTACGACGTTTGATTCAGATTACATAACTATTTAGTCGTGAGCCAAAGGTTTAAACCAAGGTTTAAACCAATAATATTATATTAATAAGTTGCTAATCGAGCATAGAACCAAAAGAGCGGAAATGTTATTAGTTTTGTTTGGGAAAAAATCTGCCCAAAGCCACTGTGCTCTGATTGGTCGGAAGTATCGGAGTACGTACACGCAGTTCTCTTATTGGTGCGTACTGTTTTAGTGCGAGCGTTAGTTGGTTGGCGGTTAATTTATCAGTGGCAAACACTGATAAGTTTCGGACACGGATGGCTCACATTACTTCTCTGTCGGTTATATGCTCTATGCTAATAACAAAATATCTCTAATTATTTTACTAATTGTTTGATTTTATCTTTAAACAAAGTACAGAGTATGAGAAACGGAATTCTGTTTTTCGTTCGTTTATGTAAATTTGATACTGACTGCGTTATGAAGTCATAAACATGTTTCGGGTTGGTAAATTTTATATTTTCACCTTGAAATTGTTTACTTCATAATTTGAGAAAAATCGTCGTCGGACTGTTGTGATGAGTGTAATTTAAGTTACTAACGTCTTTTCTCATTTATTCTGATGACGACAGTAATATTATTCACTGTATGAAAAGATCTACGACAGTCAAAAGAGGTTTTTAAAATGTTAGTATAGGCTTATTGTTTCTCATAGAAATGTGGAAATCAAAGTAATTGTTTTAGCGATGCTACTCTGACGAAAGTATTTTCACTTCACTTCATTATGTTAAGATCTTCAGGATGCTTGGAAACTATGTGATAATTATAATTTTTAGGAGTGTATAATTTTCTTTAATCGTACAAAAAAATCATGACGCTTGTGCGCTTGCCACAACAAATTAAACTATTTCTCACTGCAGCAAGCACTGCTATTTTGACTATATACATAAAAATGACATACATACACCCGTGAAACGGTATGCATTTGTTCATTAAAATAACGATCTGAGAGTGCAATTGCTATTACAGAATACAGTGTAAACAATGCAGTCTGATAGTGCAACTATCCCACACTCTGTCAACCACTATATAAAGTACTAGTAGAGTCAAAGCCTATAACCATCTCAAGGTTTACGGTTAATAGAAAATTGTCTTTCAATTTGTGAAACGCAAAGCGAGTGAACCGTAGTTTAAGGGTCACTAGTAAGCAAAGAGTGACCTTTGAAGCGAGAATTTCCTTTCTATTTCTATTTCGGGCGCACATGAAAGAGGACACTAAAATACAGAGAAGACGTACAATGAAGTAGGGATGGATATGCGCATACTATGCGCATATCACATACACAAAATTGTATTAGCCATAGAAATCTCAATTGATTGCGACACAAAACTTGTAAAACTTAATTCCATTTCTCCAATATCAGCGTTTGTTGTCAGGTGCGTATCTACGTCGGGCGGCGTCGCAGGAGGCGGAGAAGAGGCGGTCTTCGCTGGGTCACCTGCCCGCGGCGAGGCACCGCGCTTCAGACGCCTTCCTCGATCCTCACCACGCCGCCATATTGTTTAGAGACTCGAGAGGGGTGAGTAGTTGAGTGCGAAAAAAAAGAAATATAATATACTATACGTTCGAATTGAGAAACTTCCCAGAAAGTAGTTAGAGGTCTTTTCATAGATTTTTTTTTCCGCATTTTTGGCGAATTGGATGCAACGGTTGAGGTATGTGGACTTGTCAATGGATCCTGATGACCCACTAATTGATGTGGACAATGGGGGATTAAAACCCCATTCTTGCATAGGGCCGATGCAGGAACGATACAAGCTATCGCTACAAGCTTAGGGTCTTATTGATTTAGCCGATTATCACTATGGATAATACGTACGAAAAACACTTGTAAAAAATAATCGTAGTTTGTTGGAGATTCAAATTTTTTGATGAATGACGGACGACGTTCGTACATGATGTCTTCGTAAACGTATTCACAATCATGGCTATCCATCGTGGGGCTATAACATTTCACCTTCGTATACATAACATAAATGAAAGTGAATTTTATTGCGCGTGGAATCGGATGAGTCTCCATCAAATATACTATCCGTGACGTTGATTCCATTATGGGTTAATATTGTTTGCCAAAAGCCCCACTGAATGGCTTTTCTGAGCGGAATAGTCTTTGAAAAGTCATTGCCCTATATGCTATGTCGTATATGAGATAAAATTTGTCGTTTACTTACTATAATTTATTACTTGTTATAATATTACAAGATGTATTAATTATTCCTTTTATATAAAAGAAATAATACGTTAAACGCTTAAAATGCTTTCATTTTAAAAGGTTCCCAAGTTGCTTTCAAAGGCTGAGGTTGTGTACATTAATTTTACTTTGAAAAATTGTTATGTATAAATAAATAACAGTTTAATGGAGATTGAGAGCGTAAGACTACTTCGTACGTGAATAAAATAGAATAGGGAATATCCAATTTTTAAACTCTTTGTTTACATAAATCTATCGCTGTTAAAAAAATTATGTAGTTAAATTAGTTTTTTGATAAAATTAAAAATTACAGAATTATAAGCTTAAGGCTTATAACTCTGTGATTTTTTAATTCTAGTAGTCAAAAGGAGGATCTGTACACAAAGTTCATACTAAATTGCGGTTTGAGATAAAGAGAAAAGACTAAATTTTTTTCATGGCAAAAACTGTACAACGCTGTCAAATACTACAAAATACTTATCGCTTTAATATAATTTCAAGTGATAACTCTGTATAAAGACATCCGAGTGGTTACAATTTGTCACACCGCTAAAAATGTAACTTTAGCAATACAGCGTAATCCAATTTCCCAAGTAGAACATAGTCCACATTGTTGTCAAGGCCGCGATACACGGTACAAGCCAGAAGCCTTAATAGATAGCTTATCAGATAACACAGATCATATTTACTCGCAGATAATGACTGTATAACTTCTTTTTTTTTAACTAACGTTAGTGTATTTTTGGTAGTAATTCCTTCGCTAGTTTTGAAAGTAAAGTCAGATAGGAAAATGTACATTGGATGCTTTTCTTGGGCAAAAAAAAACCGTAAACGTAGATAAGGAGTATCGAGTTTTCGACTTTAAGTGGTCATCACAATAGCGATCGGGTCCGCTATATAATCTATATATTAATGCGCGGGTGGAAAACTTTGTAGCTCCTTTTACGAAATACGCTTAGATGTTGCTTGTTTAAAGCATGAAATTTCTCCCAGTTATAGTTGATATGGAGGAGGAGCCTGGAATACCAATATTATTTTACAATATACTTTTATCTTACATATTCTTGATAAATAAAACGCTACGCACGCTACAATATTTTCACATGACACGGTAATCATACACAAAATATTCTATTGTTTATGGTTGACATCTGTAAAATTTTTGAAATAAAACTAAAGTCTGTGATTGAATAAAACATTTTTATAGCTCCTCTGCACGATGGATTTAAATATTTATGGTCGAATTACGACCACAGGGCTATTTATATTTCGAGTTATTATTATTCTACGTTTATGGTATTTTCTTCGAGGAAAGCATCCATTTTTTAAAGTTAAGATTGTCACTATACTGTTTAAACTGGCTATCGAAGTAATACATCTGCTAAGTGTATTAATAGTAGATCGTGGCTGGATTAACAAATGGGCTACTTTTTATTATGAAACACACAATTTTGCCCGATACACCCGCGAGTAGCAACGAAACGCACATCTTATGTTTCTCTCGCTGAACGTGACATGCAATTAAATTGGTGTATTGCTTTCAGTTGCCGGTAGCAGATCCATTCCTGGAGAAAGTCAGCCTCTCAGATTTAGGTAAGTTTCTTTAATTTAATAGGATGTCTAAGGGACTGGATCAAGGCAGGATATTGTTACACAGTCGTTGTACTTATCCCGAAACGGTTATCGGTTTCATACGTTTACTATGGCGGCAGAACAGAAACATTGAATTCAACCAAACTTTCGTTACAATCGGCGATCGATTTTATATCAGTGACTCCCATAGTGGTCTATATCGGCCCCTAGGGGTCTACGATAACCTGCAAGGGGTCTACGTCAGCGAAAAAAAAAAAGAAAAATAAATGTGTGAATTAATATTTGTTTTATAATTTTATAACACTAAACTTCACTACATTTCGAAATTTACCGGAAATCAATATCAGGTAAATAGGTCTACCCTACTCGGATGAACATCGCAAGGGTCTTCGACACAAAAAAGTTTGGGTAAATCTGTTTTATATTGTCACTGGCCATACATTTCAACAGTATCTACGGTAGAATTTCACGGTGATAATCACTACTGACTGTGCACACATTAGACCATAACAAACGTGTTGAAAATACAAAACGAATGTTTGTTTGCCTACAATTTAGCTACTGTGTTAGCGCGTCACGTCATCCTTTTTAGAAAATAGGAAATATATTGTATGTGACAATGTGTGTGTCGGTAACACGGTATTTAAAATATGCGCATATTTATTTGTTTGTTCTAACGACGCAGTTGGTGATCCTAACGTATTTGTGTTGGCGGATCTTATAACTTCAGGTTCAATGATACATTCAGCTTCGTTGGTTGAGAATTATGGCCAAAGTTCCAAAACAGTGAACTTAAAATTATCAAAACAAACTCCGACAAAAAGCTGATATTTTGTACAAAGCATATCCATACTGATTATATTAAAATAGTGTCTTTGTTAGTTTTCTTATTTGTTTCAATTGTAAAACTTAGTTGAGGGATGGGGAGTAATTTAGGCTACGCGATCTTCGAATTCAACGCGAGCGAACCCGGGGGCATAAGCTGGTATGATTTATTTATAAAGAAGCAAGCAGAAATAACCAAATATTCTTCCTGAATTCCAGACAAACACACAGACACCTTAAACTCATAACAGACACATCTCTTTTGAGAGGTGCCAGTTATTTTTTTGGCTTCAAATATAACCCAGGTGTATGCTCCCTATGGCAGCGCGATATGCACGTGAATTTCCTGTGACGTTATTGGGTTACCGAATTGAATACGTATTGTTCGTGTATCGTGTTGGAATATATCTACGTCTATCCACGTCGGTCTACGTAGGCCTACGTCTACGTGATATCTGGAGAGAGATCGAAGCCTGCCGCGTGGGCGTTAACGGAAATCACGCGTATCAAGTGGGTATATTGAAGCTAGATCTGAGGGTCAAGAGATTGCAGCTATATATGAAATTACTTATCTATTTTAAAGCTAAGATATGCCTACAGAAATCTGGGAGAATGAATTTTGTATGGGTGAACGGATTTTTGAAATCGATTCGATAGTGCTCCGACTGTAGGATTACTCGCTACTAAAGCACTAACGTTCACCTCTTATAATATTAGTATGGATAGGTAATTATTTTGTTACTATCCATCTTTTTGGCTGAATAGATAGATCCGAGTTTCTTACACCGGTTCTTTTAACGGGTTGGTTCCCGAACCGCTGGTGGGCACCGTAGATAATCAGATACCTTTTTATTTTTATGTTCTGGATAAAAATATTTTAATTATGATTGAGATTGAATGTTGTTTTGGTTGCATAGATATATCGGCACCTATATATTTACTCATTATTTACTATTGAATATAATTGGCGATAACTCCTTAGCTATCTATTGTATCGTTGCCAACTGATACACGGCCATACAACCATCTCACGGTCTTAGTCGTGTAACAAAATATGAATACGACTGGGCGTAGATACGAAGGGGAAAATGAAGTTACAGGATGTAATTAAACACAAGTGAAATTGCTTTAAAGTGTATATAAATCTTCTGTGTAGAGTTCACACAAGATATCTATACATATATGTATATAATATCCTATACATATAATAAAACAGTAAAATTGGAGTGTCTGTACATTTAATATTTTTACAAAATAATCAATGTGGGGGTG
>JAOTAV010012128.1:0-26542 GCA_026546445.1 Cyclargus thomasi | reverse complement strand
TCGTTCAGTGAGTGAGTTTACCGGGGGCCCAACTTGCCAAATTCCCTATCCCTATTCCCTCATAAAGGCCGGCAGCGGATCATCATCGGATGTCACGAGTGTCAACGGCAGTTGCTTTTCATCAGGTAACCCGTCTGCTCCCAAATATTTTTAATTGCCCCCTAATAAATATAATAAAAAAAAAACATTTCCGTTCAAAATTTAAACTTAACTGCTCAAAGATAAAGCCTATATTCTCTTATTTCGAGTCATGTACAAGTTTTTAGCAAGCATTTTCAACGCAAATAATATTTTACGAGTTGTCTCACCGTTTTGAAAAGTAACTATAGTTGAGTAACAAAGTAATGACGTCGAATGTGAAATAACATTTACAATATGCACTTAATCACAGAATGCAGATTTTAAAATTGTACAATCAGAGAAGTTGAAAGAGATACAGATCGTGGATCTAAGTTATTTGGTCGCGTTATGTCAAACCCAACTGACAGATCACGACTTACATGGGATTGACATATTTATTCAGACCGTATGACGTAGCTTCGTCTACTGGCTCTCCTTAAATTTTCCCCATTATGTATATTAAATGTATTCTGTAGCATATATGTATTGTGTGCATATATCATATTGTTAAATTGTATTATACCTGTATTGTCTGTTTATATGTAACTAATATTGTAATAAGCACTTAAAATATAAGAGGCACTTAAGCACTGCGTACCTGTAAAACTGGCTACCATAGATTACGTTTTATATTATTCAATATGACTTTATGCTAATTAAATTGAATTGGACAGACCTGACTGAATCACTATAATAACACTTGGATTATTGAATATGTGAATAAATAAAATAAAAATTGTAATACTAAATAAAGAATTGGACGTTTTTGAAACTTTATTATTATAGAAAAATATATATTGAAAGAAATAATTAAAAGTGTAAGCTAGTTATAGGATGAAATGTATAATAACAAAAGTAAATGTGTATATTAGTCATAAGAAAACAAAAAATTTTAAAAACTAGTTTAGTAGAAAAATATTGTAGAAGAGATGAAGTTATACATAATGTATAAATAAAAGTAAACTTATTTGTATATAGATGAACAAATCCGCAATGTAGAATGAAAAATAAATGTAAAAATTGTCTCTTTCCTTCGAAAGGAGGAACAATGCGGTTCCTTATATAAAAGGGGCCTTATAAAAAAAACCGCAGGGGGGGACAAACCATTACAATACATTGTAGTTTGGCGCCGTACTTAAAAACTATTTTGATACTAGAACAAGCCAATCAGAATGCAGCATTCTAATATAACAAATTTTGTTAGAAGTGGTAGGCAACATTCGGTCGACTCCGGATATTTAAAAAAAAAAACTGTTTATTCAAAGAAAACAAATATACATATACAACAACATACATTTTTATATCTGCCAAACTGCATGACAGTTTGTAGGCAGATTTTGCTTACACTAACTTACAAGTAACAACATTTTACTTAACAAGATACAGAAACCTAAATAACGTGACCATCTCAATGTTATACTTAAGTAAAATGATATTTTCAAAACAAATCTATGCAATGCTTGTGTGACACTTGGGCATCTTAGCCCTACGACTGATTCTTGGGATCAGTGTTCAAGCTGCTAGGATGCCCAAGGCCAGTTATACTGCATAACAGTTTGTAGGCAGGTATATTTCATAAAGTACTTTTACTAACTTAAAAACAACTATATATAAATATTACACTTTATATACACTAACAATAATGGCTCGGGTATTGATCGAATAAACCGTCAGATTGGAGCAAGTACTGAGGCGATATACGCAATACGAAATAACCGGCTGTGCTGACGCCTAGCCTTGATCACTGCCAAATGCCAATATTTACTGTCTCACTATTTACTTCAAAAGCTCTAGCTTTCTTTAAATACCAAGATTTATCGAAAGATCAATATTATCAGCCCTTAAAAATTTTACTCACCTTTAAAATTTACAGAGCTTCAGCGTACATTTCAGATATCGCAAAATTAATTAAACATTACTTTTTATTTTATTGTTTTGTAATACTATTAAAAAATATTTTTATTTTATATAATCGTCGGTTTACCGTCATTACATGCAATAATTTAGTATTATAATGTATTCTAACATTATGTTCTCAGCTAATTAAAAGTAATAGCTTCATTAAGTTCGCACTCGACCGCCATTCTCACAGTTAGTTATATCAAATGGCTATGCACTAGACTCTATATTCATTTGTATCATTATTCTGCAAATAACTAGGTAATAGGGAACACGACTTCACACGTGAATCATCTTTAAGTGCAATTGTGAAAACAATATTATATTGTAGAGTGATTTTCGTATGACGATCAAATTGCAGTATATTTTAATTGTTTAGATAACTAAACTAGTTGTAAACTTCTTTGCGTGAAAATTTGTATAACACGCGGAAACCGTACATTTTCCAGGGATAAAAAGTTTTTTAAATGATATTTAGGGGCAAGAGAGCAGACGCGTTACCGGATAGAAAGCAACTGTCGTCGCCCATGGACACTCGTGGCGTCCGAAGAGTTGCAAGTGCGTTGCCGGCCTTTTTATGAGGAAATAGGGGATTGGAATAGGTATAGGGGATTAGGGAAGTTGGGCCACCGGTAAACTTCTGAAACAAAAACCGGTAAATCACTGAACGAAACAGCACGAAGCCGATTCACGCCAGTTTTCTGTGAGGCCGTGATATCACTCCGGTCGAGCTGGCCCATTCGTGCCGAAGCATGGCTCTCCCAAGTATTCTATATGTTGCCTAGACTTTATAGCTTAAAAAAAAAAGATTTATTCAAATCCATCCAGTAGAGATGAACGCGTACAAACAGACAACGTTTCTTTCGTTGATTTGTGTTCAATTACTTTTCCTCATCTATCTCTCATCTCATCAATCAATCAAATTGATTATTTTGTACTCGTCAATTTTACTGTTTTATCATAATATGTCTAGATAGTAAATAGCTAGCATAGAGATCAGTATGATAAAAGAATCTCGATAATTTATAATGACTTAGCTATCCCCGTACTGATGTCTTTTTCACTGGCGATTTTGATTGGCTAAGGTCAAAAAATATTGACCAACAGACGATAATTTTAAATAAATACGCTCCTATCAAAGACCTCACAACCTGGGCAGAAAGGTCAACGGTCTATTATATACGATAAGCATTTTATATACATGATCATATAATTTAAAAAGTGCGCAACAAAATAGCGCAATAAATAACAATTCTTTGCACTTTTACAGCGGCAATTGTGACATATTGCTGGAACCCTGAGAATTCAGGAGCTATATATCACACCGCGGTGCACGCAGGCAACGTTGTCTAATATTGTGATCTAAACGCCTTATTAGCCGCCATAAAAATGCCATCAACGCCTCGACGGGCTTGAGGTGACAAGTGGCACATACTTTACCTAGTTTGGCGGAATTCACATTACGATGTTATCGGCGACATTGAAGGTGAAGCCTTCCTTTGATCTAGTTAAGCATCAGTTTGCTATATACAACTATTTTTTCTACATTCGTTCTCGTCTGACTGCTTCCCCGTTTTCGTGCTCGATTATATTGTTCAACATTTATTTTTCAATTGTTTGTGTTCAACATTGATTATATTGTTGAACAAGTGTTTATATTTTATAACTTCATAGGTTGAAGATTTTATGCCGATTTCGTATGCCACAGTAATTTTCAGTCCTGTGCAGGAGAATTCTATCCTTCTTTAACCCATGACCGAAACTACCAGTAATCGATGCAGAACCAAAATTTTACATGTGAATACAAGCATTGGTCACAGGTTTTGCCATGGCGAAATAAACTTTTCCAGTAGAAGCCACACGCATGGTGCAGGATTTTTTTATTGGTGAACCCTTAGCGTCAGCGTCTTGGTCTTCGTTTACACAATTTATCTGTAGTTAATCAATCAACTGCTATTTTTATCAACATTTATCTGCATTTGGCAACATTTATTCTTTATCACTCATTATCATAAGCAATTCTAAATAACCTTCCAAGCACTTAAGGGAGAAAAGTTTCAACTCGCTTATCTCCTTTTATCTTCTTAGATCATTCAAATGATTATTTAATATTTAATCTTAAAAGGTATAATGCTATTAAGCAATCGAAAAACTACTTGTCAAGATCTAACATTTTTTTGGGCAGTTCAAGGGAAATTTGCAGTAAATATTTATTTTATTGGAAGAAAATGATTAATATGATGAAAGTTTGCTGTAATTAACATAAAACCTATAGAGAACCACTAGGCATGATATATTTTTTTATGTTATTTAAGGAGCAAGGGAGCAGACGGGTAACCTGATGGAAAGCTAAATGGCAAGGTAAGTATTTAAAACTCTATTCTACACATAAATGAATAATGTAAATCGTTAAACACTTTAAATGAACACACGCGTCTTGTAGTTCGTCCGTGACATTTATTACGATACTTTTACCATAATGTGGCGATATTGAAGCAAAAACTAGATTTCCTCGCCGCTTCCTGTCTTTCCCACGTGACTTCGTTACGTTATGGTTCATAGATAACATCCTGATAGAGGTTATAGATGCTGCGAATTCTATACTTTATGATGGTTGTAGAAATTACGTACTATTTCTTTGATCTTAGTTTGAAACCAGAAACAAGTTGAGTACGTATCGTAAAGTAGATGACGCCCGCAACTCAATTCCGATAAATTCATGTATCACACAAGAACCGTACATTTTTTGGGGATAAAAAGTATGCTATGTCCTTTCCCGGGTCTCAAAATGTCTCCATACCAAATTTTAGCCAAATCGGTTTAGTATCGATAACAGACAGAAAAACAAACACAAAAACAGACAAATAGACAGACAGACACACTTTCGCATTTATAATATTAGTTTGTAAGTATGGATATATCCAATATCCATACATATAAGAATATCCATACCTATATGTATTGTGAATGCGAAAGTGGGTATGTCTATAAAACCTCTAATTTTTCTATAACGATTTTCCCTGGGCATATGATACTTTCCTCCAGAATATGTACGATTGCCGTACGATAAACTTATTTTTGTGCAACAGAGTGGCGAACATCCCCTAGTTTATACGTACAACTACACTCTTTCCATAACCTGCGTCATGCAGGTGAGTTTGACCTACACATCTGTGATCACGGTCGGCGCCCAAGTTCACGACATGCGCTTTCCTCGTGCATAACTATCACTCAACATGGCATTTGAAATAATCGACTTAATCGTGTGTACATAATGAGAAAACCTTATCTAAAACGAATCGGACTCGCCCAAGGCTCCGTGTGATCGCACGAATATTGTTCCGCCGTTGGTGACATTGGCATTGGCAGCATTCTCGTTGTTACGAAAAACGAGCAGGTTGCTTTCGTAATAATTAATTACTTTCTTGTTACTGGGTGACAGCAAGTCAACTTACATAATACTTAACAACAGCTGTTCAGTATGAATGAGCAATGATTTATAATAATAATAATAATAATAATATTACAAACACTGTTGATATGGAATAATATACACTGACTTATGCGTTTAACTAAATTAATCATATAAACCGACAAATTGTTTTACATAGGAATTAATAAACACCGAATTTATAATATAGGACTTAATAGTAAAAGTTCTCAACGCAAACATCGACAATAATGTGTAAGACAATTCGAGTTCAAATTAAATTCAATAAAAATCGCCTTCGAGTACGTATTGTTTCGTTAATCTTTTTCACATCTGCTGTCAAGTACGAGTCCTTTTGGAGGCATTCTTTATAAATAGTGTGGTCGACATTTAAATCCATTATGACGAAATCGGCGGGCGAGTTAACTCAGGTGATTTATTCGTCGGAGTACCCGCCAGCACTTATCTTGCCAGTGACATTATCGAATGGCAAAGTTATTTTTACGATGCCCGCGTCGCTGACAGAGCTGCCGAATCGTTGAACAATTACGAAGGTTCTTATCTTGTTGATTCAAATGGCTAATGCTACGGTTTAAGCTGTTAAAGGATAGTATTCTCATCATCATTATCATCATATCGACGTTTATAACAAACCTATTATTTTTATTTGAATATAAGGAATGTAAATAAATATAATTTAGGGTAAAAAAAATGCATAACACCACGAATATGGAAATCACTTCTATATTCTACATAAAAAACGATACGCAAATATTAACCAAACGTCATCTCAGAAGAAATATTAAACTGTTTTCATATTTTGCGGTTGTAAAAGCAATTACATTTCAATAAGCACAAGTATTGAAATTTAACACTTACCATTAATATACATGGCGTGTTTGTCCCGAAGTCTGAACAATAAAATGGAAATTGCGCTCATAAAATTGTCCCATAAACAGCGAGAGTTGATACATCAAGTTGAAGAGCCTTCAACTTGATATATCAACAACAAGATCGATAGTACTTGTCCGAAACATTTAAATTCCTATACTTTCGGGAACTATGCCGATGTACTAGTTTTTGTAGGAATTTATACGGAAGAAAAGATGGAGTTCAATATAATATAAAGATAGAAAATTTATCAGATAAATACCTTTAGGGGAAAAAATGCTAGTGTACCTGTAACACTTTATTAGTTTGGTTTCCGACGGTCACAAGTAACTCAATTAGTTAGGTTTATATGTGCCACGCCATTTATTTAGAGTTTCGTACCCAAAGGGTAAAACCGGGACCCTATTACGAAAACTACGAGGTCTGTCCGTCTGGCTGTCTCAAGCTGTATTTCAAGAACTGTAATAGTTAGACAGCTGCAACTTTCTATATAAATATATATCTCTGGTACGGAACCTCTACTGGTACGGAACCCTTCGTGCGCAAGTCCAACTTGCACTTGGTTTTTATTGTAACGTCAAAATAATTTATATAACACATTTTTAAATTGGAAGAGCTTACTAAAATATTTCGTGGTTCATGTCTTTACTAGCAAATTTGCGCCAAAATTAGTTTCTCGCGGGAACCATACATTTTTCCGGAAAAATTATGCCTTCCCGGGAGTATGTCCATACCAAATTTCAATAAAATCGGCTTAGCAGTTTGGGCTTGAAGAGGTAACAGACAGACAGACACACTTTCGCATTTATAATATTAAGTATGGATAGTTTTTTGTTATAATTTACTGTCGCAAGATAAGATTGGTATTAATTATTTGATTGAAATTAAACACAATTGACAGATAAATAATATATTATAGCACATAGTAAGCGAAGGATATAAATTCAAAGTATTTAATTTTATAACTGTCCGCACTGCGAATTTTCCGCAAACCGATATCCTTCACTAATTCTAAAACAAATAGAATCCCGATTCCTCGATCCCGATCAGGGCCGATTGGCCATGAGAAAATGCGTTATACGAATGGCCTTCTACAGTATAGTAATAATATTATTTTATTATTATTCGTTTTTAAGTTTGGCAGATCAGACTAGATCAGATATGCACATAAAAATTTTGTTGTGTTTGTTTTGTTATATTGGATTTTTACATGTTTTATTCAATCCTTTAAAATAATAAGAAACATAAGACAAGAATGTACGGCTACTGATCACCGTTTATGTGTCAACCATTTACAAGTCTATATTCGATGTAATTTTACGATGAATAAACATCAGCTTCGAGAGCATCTTAATTTATACCCCGTTGATTCCCCTTATTGGATTTTACGCTTATTATGAAGTCGTATGTTAATACTCCTTTATTTTACTGAACGGTTCTATATTAAAAGATCTGGCTTCCCGAAGCTACAATCAACAACTGAATAATCTTGTGGTCTGAGAAGTAATTAGAATAAGTTTATAAAAGTAAAAATTATACATTAACAAATAATTTGTTACCTTATCGACAAAATATACTCCGAAACATTGTAAGTAGGTCGTAGCCCGGCGTAGCGCCCCGTAGCGGGATAGAGCGCGGCGTAGCGCTACGTAGCGGGATAGAGCGTGGCGTAGCGCTACGTAGCGGGATAGAGCGCGGCGTAGCGCTACGTAGCGGGATAGAGCGCGGTGTAGTGCTACGTAACGGATATACATAGTATCATCTTCATTCTCAATTGAAGTGATAAGTGGAAGAAGCGGGTAACTAAAGTTTAAAAAAAATGCCGTATTTTTGCGTAAATGTACGTTTAGGGCTTAAAAATGATTTAAAATTAAAATAATGTGGTTTTGATGTTTATCTAGATAAACAAGCTACATAATGACATCGCAAAATTACAAGATATATCTACATTTTAGGAAAAAAAATTGTATTTATACAAGGATTGCAAAAATGTTAGTTACTCGCTTCTTCCACTTACGTCTTTAATTATAATTATATTGTTACCTATCATGTTGGTGATAATATATTGAAATATTATTAATATATAAATACGTTAAATAAAATACATACATAATGTTACAAATGCGCAAGTGTGTCCATTTGTCTGTTACCTCTTCACGCTTAAACCGCTAAACCGATGGAGCTAAAATTTGGTTAAAGGTCATAAAACATTCCTAAATATGTACGATTTCTACGCGGCACTCTAACGTGTGCTTAAAAAACGCCAATTAAATTTGGTATGGTATTTAGTATAGATGAAATTTGCTATGAAGATCTTATAAACCAATTTTGGGAAAAGATTTGCGTCATCTAGTAGGTATAATTTAGTGACTCTTATATTTATGACTATTTACATTATCATTATATTTTACCGTCCTAATTCAAAACATAATTGGAATAGTTTATAGGTAGTAGTAAATGTATATTGGCGTTATTAGCATAATCTGTCGGTTATCGCGGCAAAGATCACGCGACACCGAAACTTGTCAACTTGCACGACAACAGCTCCAACTTCATTATCTGACTCCCAAAAGGTTTCTAAATTCAACCGAAAGCATAGTTTTTTTTTTTTGTGAATATTAGGTTAATAATATATAAGCCCCTTTATGTGTGTACGTATGAAGAATAATGAAATGAAAAACTATACAAGTAGAAAATAACCTAACAAAATACAAAAATAACAAATGTCTATTTATATAAGAATAACTTTTATATGCGGATAGTTTCATAGAGATAACTAGAATAAAATTGACAGAAATTCAAATATGAATAAAAACTTTTCCTAAAAGGTAGAATACCACACTTCGACGAACAGAAAACCTAATCAAACGTGTATGTTTGTTTTTATGTGTATATTCAGAATATAGAATACTTTCTCTATTTAATTTTAAAACCTTGAACATTATAAATACGGTTGCTAACATTTCTTACTAGAAAAGTGTATAGAATCGGTACCAATTTCCATCCGTCTGTTTCACTTAGTGAACAAAAAGGAAACAGACAGATGAATCAATCAGCTAATGAAAGGAATTGGCATTATTAGATAAACACTTAACTGAGATTAATCCAAGCCATAAATAAATATCGTGGCAACACTGATCATTCCCGATTGTACTCGTAGTGTAATTTGCCCCAAGTTGCAGCAACTTATTAAGTGTTGTATCAAACGATTTTCTTACTGGTGCAATTTACCGATTGTATGTCGAGACTCGACGTAATAAAGATATATTGTTGTTGAGCTCCAGTTCAGCGACTTTCATAAGTTTTCCTGGACAGTCAGGACTCAGGGGTACAACAACTAAGAGCATAAAGTTAAATCACCTACGAAAATATATCCACATTTTCGTAAGTAGATACTAATAGGCATCTTTCCAAATATGTTTGAAAAAGGTTAAATTAGCAAATAATAAGAAAACTTGCGAATAAATATTTTATCTAACTTTCTGTTAGGTTAGTTAAAATTTACTTTCAGAAAATGAACATAACATATAATTTTGGTAATTTTATGAACTACAAAAGTAATTAAAACAAGTACCTATAAATTCTATATGCAAGCAGAAGTTTGGAAATTAATAAGTAGATTTTTTTATGCATTATATTAACCAAAATTCCGATTACTCGATGCTTACAAAAGATGTTTTAAAACATTAATAATTATCCTATTAAAATAATATTTTCTAGTTTTGTCTAATAATTCTTATTAAAAATAATATTTTTAATCACCTGCCTTCTGTCCTTGCACATCCATAACTACCAAAATAGAGCAAAATATTTCACGCCCTTTACGAATTACCTGGCTTAGTCGGTACTTTAAATCGCCCATAAACACTACTGTACCAATAGAGGAAGCACTTGAAACGCTTAAAAACTACCGAAAACGTTGCCATTGAAATTATTGCTATGATATTCGTCTATTATCAATGGCATGTCCCAATACTTTCACATGCTTCACCACCGCACCCCCTCTGCGCGCGCGCCGCCGTATATAAGCGCACTCCCGCCCTCATTCGCACAGACGCAAGTTGCACTCCGACATAGCGATTCCTGGAAGACGCTTGTCTTCCATCAGCGCTATAATAAATAAATAAAAACTCTTTCTAACTTTCACCTCTGTGCTTCTCCTTCCTTCATAATGAAATTCATGGTAAGTCTATCCTGCTCTCTTTTTTCGAAAATTTTAATTGTTTATACTATTTTTTTGGATAACTAAAGTGCGAACAGGATTCGATCTAGTCATAGACTAGACGCAGTGTCAAAATTTAAGCACTACATCAAAATCCAGCCACCCACTGGGGCGGAGGCACAGCGCCGCGCTTGTACCAGGCCACGACTGATTTACAGCCTGCTAAACGACCTGTCCGTTTCGAAATACAACCTACGAACATGATCATAATAAGATATTGTCAATACACATAAATTTAACATACAAGAGTAAGAAAATTTCACTGTTCATGCTAAATAAAAAAATATATTTTAAGATTTTTATATAATTTTTGTTCGATCTCGATTCGAACATCGAAATCGAAGTTCGCCACTTTTTATGACGGCAAAATGCACGGTGGTACATAAGATATTCCATGAAATTACGGGGCTGGATTTAGAATATACAACAAGATCAACACTTGGTTGCCACAAATTTCAAAACTCTATTAGGAAATAAATTATTTGAGTTTTACGACAGGAAAAACAAGTCACAAAGGATGGACTCGTAAAATAAAGTGTCAATTAATTTAAGAAATAGGCTAATGACTCATAATAATATTATTATTTGGGAAGTTGCGTAACAAACGGTGGACTATGTTTGCTTTACTTGCGTAATACTCGAGTTGAAGCTCTAATAACTTTTTAGATTTTTTTACCAAATACGATAATTTGCATATACTAACTAAAATATTTGTATATTTTAATGCAACACTCGAATATTTAACTGACGGATTAAAGTATGAATAAATATAAATCGTAATTAGAATATGACGCAAGTCGTCAGTATTGGCGCGAAAAGCTGCAACGGAATTCGTATTAATGTTACAAGGTTCTAACCGGAAAGTGAATCAGAGCAAACATAATCTTGATACTTGGTCAGTACAATGTCACCGAAAGTGTATGATCAATGTCAAGTGAATTTCACCACATGCTTTGGTTTGGGATTTACAATATTTTTTTATACTACCATTTTATACCACCGAAAATGCTTTACGGTATTTACACGCTAAATCCGGCATCAGTTTCGTTCTTCAGTTTGGTCAGGAACAACGAGAGAGTGATAGTGTGACTGGTTGATAGACCGATAATGAATTTATATTATGGACTTTTTAGGCTATTAATTGTGTCAGTCTCAGATTGATGCCAAACTAATGCCAGATTAAGAATGTAAAATCCGCCACTATTTAGGAAATCACAATGTTGGTTTTTGTAAAAATAGCTTAAAAAAATAAACATTATGATTTCTTCCGCTACCATAACAACGGCGCAGTCTTCTACACTAACACAAACCAGTATTTATAGTTTAAAATTGAAAGTAACCTAACAAATTTTATTATGTTATAGATTGTATATTTAAATGAAAAAATATATGTATTTGAGGTAAAAACCATATGAACTATTCATTTAAATTTTAACTTCTCAATAAAGTTCAGGATTTATAGAAATTGTAAAAAATAATTTCGGGATCATATCAATAATTTTAGCCCATTTAAAAAAGGAATATGCTATTGTCAGTCTTGTGAATAATAAATGACACAAAGGTTAATTAATAAAATATCAAAGTAGTTAAGCGTGAAGGCAAACTTGAATAAAGAGAATGCCAAATAAGTAGAGTATGCAATTATTATTTAAGCAGGTAGATTTGTTAAAGATCGTTATTTAAAATTTAAAAAAGCTAGCATTTTAAGAACTACTAAGTCTCCTTGAACTTCTTTATATGTACTAGACATATTCTTAATTTTGGAATGTGGACAGTATTTTGCTTATTTATTTATTGCCGAAAATACATAATCGTCTGTCATTGCGTAATTAAAAATGTATTTCCATTAAATAAAAATTTATCTTAAAAGCTACGAGGGTAACATGTAAAGAAACAAAGCTTAAATCACTCGCCCACGTAATGCCCATATAAGGTAACGTGATCAACAGCTATCACCCTTACACTTACACCGCAATGTCAACCAGATCGATTTAACTGATTTACTTATACATTCAGAGGCCATAATCGCATACCTTACATCTCGTTACTATCTTTGTGTTAACCGCCCTACGCTCTTGAATTATTTTCTACTGATAAAATTTTCTCATTTCCATAAGGACCATGTTCTGTCTGTTGTATTGTCTTTAATTGGATAATGGGGTAAATTGAAAGAGAAAAAAAGAAAAGAATATGTCAATTCTATGGAAGTCGTGAACTGTCGGTTGGGTTTGACATAAATCTCACAAATGACTTAGGTTCCCGATCTGTATCTGTTTCAACTTCCAATTTGGAGTCATCAGTTACCACAACACGATTGTAAAATTGAAATTCAAGAGTGGCATTTTCAGTAACTGAAAATAACAAATTAAATGTGGTTGAAGTCATAATTGTATATTGTTCGTTGCAAGGAGACTTTTTTTAGTATTTCTACCTAATATTAATTAAAATATACTTATTTTTTTATTTGATTAATTTTTAATGGTAGTACCTAATTATCCTGTAGGCCTAATTTGAAACCCGCGGGATGTAAGGTATGCTTACAGCACAAAATCTTTTAATTAATGTAACAGGTTAATCTTAATGTATGTGCTTTACAAGGTCTCTGGGTGTGTTTTTCACTACTGAATTATTCTGATTTACTGGACGCTACTTATCGCGCGCCTCCATTTCCACTTGTCAAATGCCTCCATTCCGCTAAGCTACACCACTAAGCTGTAGAACACATTACAAGACATCGCCACAAATTATATGATGTCTGTCCCTTATTATTATTTTGCATACATCATAAGATCACCTTCTAACATATTTGGTGAAGCTTTTGCTCTAGATGCTGCTCATGTAACTAGTAATATTATGTTAGCAGTTATCTTCTACCTTAATAAGCTTTTAAATAAGTTTTTAGTCATGAAACCTTTTTAATAAAAAGACTATTTCACGTCACATATATTGATCATGTCCGCTATTACTACCAACAGCGACAATTACAGTAAATTGATTAAAATTCAATTGGAGCGCACAAAAACTGGCCAGTGACATATATGTCACTGACCAGGTTTAAAAATAGGGCAGTTTAAATATGAATAGTAGTTCCACGAGTCCGGAAGGTTCGTTTCCTGCTCCATGACCTTCGGCCAGCCTTCGGCTCCATTCACTTAGTAATGACAACTTTTATCCGATATGCATTGACGATAAAAACCCGATGCCGTTTCTTTGTTACATACCGCGCAAATTAAATCATATCAGTTTTTGTTGCCTGGAAACTATTATTGAATTATTACATATAGTCAGCATCATCATCACTTATGTAGGATAATACAAACACTAAAATAGATCATAGGTAGGTAGATCATGATATAGTATTACTTATTACAGTGTTAATAATTGGTTTGTCTTGTCCTCGCGCAGAGTAGCTATTTACATTATATATAGAAAAAATGAATTATTAACGGACCAAATTTTTAACTTTACACTGAAGTTACACCCTTAATCTGGCATCAGTTCAGTGTATCACGTTGACAAGGAATGATAGAATATTGATCTGAAACTCTAAACGGTTCATTGTCAGACTTTTTCTATTAATATGGACTTTTCAACCATCATTCTAACGTCACTTACCATCAGTGGCTAAACTGAGCGTGTAACTTCCGTTTTTGGACCACATCGATTTCTTAAAATAATAGGTACTTTCCAATTAAAAGCCAAAAAAAATTAAAAGCAATAAATTTGAGAAGTTGAGCTATGAGCTCAAATGATATTAAATATCTATTCGCTCAAACAAACTGTTGTAGCACATAAATAGAGTAATGAATAAAAGATTGATTAATAAATAAAACTGCTCGTACAACATTTTACAGTCAATGCAATGTAGGAATTTAAATTTAATTTAGATTGCATTACGTTGTAAATCTCGTAAGGCGAGTTCAACACTTCATAAGTTGAGTTTTTGTTATAAATGTGATATCTGTGTGCAGCCTGCAGGGCCATACGCTTTGCCCAACTCGACGTGAACGAAATCAAGGGCGCATTTGTTTTACAAAGCGCTGCATACGATTTTATCGCAACTTTTGCAACTTATTTACGATATTGTTGCAACAATATTTTCTACACGGAAATAGTTTAAGTACGCATCGAAATTATAAACTAATGTCCTATGTAGCTTGTTAATCTTTATTTTTGTCGATGTTTCTTTAAACTTATATATAATTTTACGAATGTCTATAAACTCTTACGGCCTAGTAAAGACACCGTGCAGGTGCTTATATACCGTGAGTTATCATTCCTATTTTATATTTATATAATTCTACGCAAATTTGCAATGTGGGAGAAATTGATACAGATATTAATTTAATTTATTTTTCAATCACATTTTTATAAGCGTCATTATAACTTGGTGACTGCTTAGAAGATTAGGCACTTCACTATAATTACTCAATTAAACTCAAATGCCTAAATTAAGTAGGTATAAGTTGCGGCTAAGCGTGACATAATATCTAAAGTGGATATCTTAATTTGTAATGGAATTATATCGCTTGGTCAAGTGAGCCGAGCCCTGACATCATTACGTGAGTGAACTTAGACCGGGGACCGGCGACCGGTGACCGCACATTCCGCACTAATATACTCATTCAATTGAGTTTACATTAATTATGTCACGCTTGAACGTTCCCTGGAGACACGGACTTCATGTGACAGCCCACGTCTCATACGCCTACTGTAATGCCGCCCACACACGCTTCCTGTCTTCCGTCCGGAATTCTGTTTTGTTACTACGACGTTTTTTAGGTTTTTTTTTTTTACTGGTTACGCCCAAACCGCTTGAGTGCAAAATACTAATAAAAAAATACTCGAGATAAAAATTCGAGTTAATTTAGTAGAATATTTGTTAAATAGATAGTCTTAACAAAGAAAAAATAAAAACACCTATAAACTTTCGTTTTCATTATTTTAATGTAAGTTTCAAATAGTCATCAATTTAACAATACACAGTTTTGGTTTAAGTTTATTTTTATATAACACTGCACGAAAAGAATGCGAAGGCAATTAAGTGAGCTTTTGACCTTTACACAAAAGCTCAGTAGCCAATGCAAACCGCAATCTAATGGCTATGTAAAATCGCAGGGTAATAAATACGTTTACCTAATCGTCGCATTGCAAAGAACAGTGAGTCAACATGACATTGGTATCAATTTACAAACGGTTACATACAATAAAGCAATTAAGAAAATTAACACACATTCTAGTGATTTGTAACAGAGATTTTTACGGCGTGTGTGTTACACTTACAAAGAATTCTGCAGCGATTCCGTAACATTTATTTTAATTTATTTACACGTATTTTGTCTCATAGAGTTTTCTATGGTCAACGAAACATTTGTAAGTTTTTCGACGTTTAACGGAATTTACGATTGTTTCAGATCGTAGCCGCTTGTTTAGCGCTGGCGTGCGGCGCACACGCGTCCGGCTGGCAGGGCCCGCCCGCCAACATCGCGCTGTCCCAGGACGGCCGCAACATCCTCGACACGCCCGAGGTGGCGCAGGCCCGCGCCGCCCACCTGTCCGCTCTGCAGCAGGCCGCACAGAGCAACCCCAACCCCCAGGACGACGGCTCATACGACCCCAGATGGGACAACGAGGAGTACTGGCAGCAGTCCGCCAACCAGAATAAGTGGAACCAGCCCGCCGCTCAAAACTGGAACGCCCCCGCCCAGAACTGGAACGCTCCCGCTCCCCAGTGGAACGCCGCCCCTGCCGCTCCCGCCTGGAACGCCGCCCCCGCCGCACCCGCGTGGAACGCCGGCGCCCCCGCGCCCGTGGCTGAGACTCCCGAGGTCGCTCAGGCCCGCGCCGCCCACCTCGCCGCCCTCAACGCCGCCAACTCCGCTCCCCAGCACCAGCAGTGGAACGCCCCCGCCCAGCAGTCGTGGAACTCTCCCGCTCCCCAGCAGTGGAACGCTCCCGCTCCCCAGCAGTGGAACGGCGCTCCCTCCTGGCAGGGCCAGCCCGCCCAGATCAGACTAGCCCAGAACGGAGCCGGCATCCTGGAGACCCCCGAGGTAGCCGCCGCGCGCGCCGCTCACCTGGCCGCCCACGCGCAGGCCGCTCACAGCGCTCCCGCCCCCGCCCACAATCAGCAGCGTTGGTGAACGTAAACTCTCCTCTTCTACACTTCTAGGGTTTGCTGGACCTCTCGAGCATGTCACCTGCGCTCCGAGTGGACGCGAGAAGATGACATTCTAGAGACACGTCGGAACTCCCTCCTTTCCTAGATCTCTTCTTCGTTTAGGTATTTTTCTAAGTGCTAGTGCGTCAGCCAACTTTCTTCCTACGGCCTATCGTTAACTATGTAAAAATCGAACATTTTGTACATAATATATAATTTTATACATGTGTAATAAACGACACGAGACGGAAAATTTACCCGGCAATTTTTATTGACGAGCTCCCATAAATATTGATCTACAACAAAATGTTAAAGTCCACGTCGTACCGCTGTTTGCTAACAATAATTGCAATTACCACTGCGGCTGCGACGTGAATAAAACGGTTAGTTTCGAATTATTAGGAGCGAGCTGTAACACCGCGTCGTGCAGGTGGCATTAGTGAAATAGTATCGATCCCGTTTACGTACGCTTAATTACGAACAAATTACACGTTCGCTTAAATAACTGTATTATTGGCGATCAAAATCAAACATTAGAGGAAGAAGGCCAGCCAATAAATAGTGATACAACCCGTTATTACCCGATCGAAAGCGACGGAGGCGGCGCCGGGGCGATTTGTCGTGTCGGTGCAATCGGCCGATTAAGCCGCAAACATTGACCGACCGAAATTAGTTTAGCTTTAGATTATCTGCTGTGTAAACACCGAACACGGCCGACGGCACTACTGTCGTGCCACCGACCACAGCGGCTTGTAAACTTTACCACTTCTATTAATTGGGGTATAAAGGATGAAGGGCAGAAATAAAAGCAAACTTAATGCTCCTGATTATTCTAATAAAAAGGTAAAAGTATTTTTTTTATTATATTTATGGGACAAGCGAGAAGACAGGTTACCTGATGGAAAACACCTGACGTCGCCCATGGACACTCGTAACATCGCAACACAGCACAACGCCGTTTTATGCCATTTTTCTGTGAGGCCGTGGTATCGCTCCGGTCGAGCCGGCCCATTCGTACCGAAACATGGGTGCTTAAATTGTTTTCAATTCTCATAAATGTATAATTAATAGTCAACTAGGGTGAGTATACTTAGGTACCTGTGTTATTAACTGTAGACATTCAACAGAGACAATCTACAGGAAATTACCTTATTGAGCCATTGCCAAATGGAAGAAAACAGCAGTCTATAAAAGAAAACAGGCTATAAGAACCTTATTTAACACCATTAGATAAGCAGCACTTAGATCTAGAATCGAATACTAAGCTATCGTTATTACTGCAAAATGTAAAACCTGCTTGTACTGAAACATAGTATTATATTAATTATACCTTACGACCAAGGTACCGTGGCTGATTGTTAAATTGTTTGAATATCGATAAATATTTATACAACACTACTATTTATCAGATTAATCTCCGATAACTCAAGCTTCAGATATTAAGCTTTATTAAGATTGCGCACAGGCGCATATATGACAAGTGAGATACATAACCTCCCTGGAAGGGCGAGTGGTTTAAAATAATTGCGATATGGTTCATATGTACTATTAGGGACGTCGGTTCATAGCCAAATCGGGGACCTGCGTATTTTGTTACCCACTAACATTGATTTGACGTTTTCCAACTAGCTGTTGACGTAGATCCGTCATCTGGCTAAGAATAATTTTCTTCGATTTACGTTGTAACAGACTGCGCCATGTCTCGTCCCAACTTATCTACATTACTATAGCCATGCTATAGATATTACAGGGGTTTTTTATTGATTTCAAATGACCATTATATGTTGTGGCTAGCAAAACGCCTGGGAGCGAAACAAACAAAGTAAAACTCCGTGGTACGACTGGGGCTCCGTCAGACCCACGCCGAACCTCGGTAAAAGCAAGGTCAGTCAGTTTTAATATAATACTGTTTATTAATGGGTGAAATATTCATGTTCCCGCACTCAGTCTCAAAATGTAAATTCAGAGATTAATAACGATCATGTTTGCACAAAATTTGTTGCTTATGTCCCGCAGTAAACCATTGTTTATCAGTGTTTGATAGCCTTAGTTGGCGTAGCCGAGGACCCTGCACTTTATGTTATGACTTATGAGAAATGTAACCAACGTGCGGACTGCGGTCAAATAGCTAACGTTCTATACATCACGCTCATAAACTTCAATTTAAATTGCCTTAGCTTTGAACTAATCATCCCTAGAAACTTTAGTCCATCATAAAGTTGAAAGCCGCTTTGTGTAGGGCCTCTAGGAATCATTAGGTTACTTGAGATGCAATAACCGATAATGATATTACTGAATTATGCACAAAACATATTCAGGAGCTCCGTACTCCCTCACCTAAGCTGTCTCTGAAGAGCGGTGTACGGGATTATCTGTTGAGCTCCACTCTTCACGGACTTCGGTACATTGGCGACAAAAACCTCACATGGTTTGAAAGGTATATAGGCGTCTTTTTTATAGGTACTATGAGTTTTATAAGTAGATACTATTTTAATTGTAGATTCTTAAAAAATACTACCTAACAGTAACGAAAGTCCATTTATCAACAAGTATAATAAATACCTACTAATTTGACATAGTATTTAAAACGAAGGTAGACTGACGAAGATAGCGACTTTTTTTGGGGTAACCATCTGTTTCAATAAAACGTTATAGATTCTTCTGGATGGTCGCTTTTGGAAGCTCGGTAGTTTGCGCGGCTTTCTTCATTCTGAACGTGTACGACAAATGGAGCCGAACACCAATGATTGTGACTATCAACCCTGAGAACATGCCGCTGGAGAAACTGCCTTTCCCTGCACTTACCATTTGCAACTCCAACCAAGCGAGGAAATCCGTCGCGGAGAGATACAAAAACTCCGGGTAAGTTGCTGATGGTGCAAAGTAGACTGAAATTTACCCGGAAAAATATAATAAGAATAAGAAAATATACTTTAGGATTTGTAAATGTAATCGAGACCAGGGCAAGGGCAATACTATCTATATTAGGTATTTTATATGACTTTAGGCGTTCGTTTAGACTTTAGTCAATTAGGTTTGTCTTTTAAGTTTTAGGTCTATTGTTTTATTTCCCACTAAAGCCTCTAAAGTATTTTGGAGATTGATTAAAAGAGAAAAATGAGTACACATAAAAATAAATTCGGTCACAAACAACGGTAATAATACTCCAAAAACAACATTCAGAAACCCGGTGGACGTGAAGCTATTGGAGAGCCTGTGCTCGACGCAGTCTGATGCAGACCTCTTTGGGGATGACGCCGCTGCCGCCGATGTAGACTGGCACTACACTCGTGCTTTCCTAATTAATGTAAGGATTCTTTTATATCTTCACTTCATTTAGTTCACACCACGGCTTAGACACATCATCGTTTCTTTTGTTCTGTGTGGTTGTTTGTATTTGCGTTAGTATTTTAAAGGCTCCTTACAGATTACAGACGATGACAAGCGAGCTTCATTGTGTAGAGGCCAATCTTGGCTCTGCTCGCCGATCATCGTTGATAATCGCCCTTGATCATCAACTTATTGGCAAAGTACTATAACGAATGCTTGCACGATGATTATGCCGGTTAACGATCAACGATCATCGCCGTATATGTAGAGCCTGCATAAGAATTTAACGGTTTCAGTGGTTATGAAATTATTAATTTTGTGACAAGTGATAAGGAGCTATGTAAGTTGAAGCAGGTTACCCAGGTCTAATAATTCCAAGTTTTCTTGATTCAAATGATAGTTTTTAGAGTTCAGGCTCGCAAAATTGTTAAAATCTATCAGAAACGCTCTTGAGACAATTTAGGTAACTACCAGAAAATTCTTAAATGTTATATTTTAGCGGTACAAATAGCATCACAGCTTTTCTGCACAACACTAGAAATACTTTTCAAGATCGTCGACATATGTAAAACTGCTGAAATCAATACCGCGGGCTTCGTTCTAACAGAGTCGCACTTCAGTAGAGCCAGGTGGAGTTGTGGCCCCAAACAGTAAATTGTAATTAATTACTTCACTAGGTAACTCAACCGTGCAACGAGATGTTGGCGCTGTGCATCTGGGACTCGGAGGTGAGGAGCTGTGAGGACCTGTTCAACGCGCAGCTCACGGACGAGGGTCTTTGCTGCACCTTCAACGTGGTGCACCGCGAGATGATGTACAGGAAACCGTAAGAAAAACTTATCATCAATATTCAATGATCCATTTTTTTAAAGAATTTGATCCTTAAACATTTTATGGTCAGTACACATCGTATTTTGGTTGTAAGGACTATGTAACTAGATTGTAATATTATTTTCGTTAAAAGTTCGGGCCTAAATTTAAAAAAGGCCGCTGTAGGCCATAGCTTAAGCTATAGGTAGCAGCGTCCTAGCCTTCTAGGAGGCAGTGAATTTCGTAGGTACATGGGGCGACAGAAATAAAGTACACTCATGAATCTTCTTATAGTGATGTAAACAATACTATTATATATGTAATTGGCTGTTTCCATAACACACACACTTTATTTTAGGAAAACACTAAACGACATGAACTTTACGTTCCCGTCGCCGGCGGTGGACTGGACGGCGGAGGGCGGCTACCCCGACGACACGCCACCCAACGGCTTCCCATGGAAAGCTAGGGGTAACTACTGAGCCCCTAGTCAATCCATTTCCGGTACCGTTTCTTTACAAATCGGTGAACTTTATGGAGTTCAACAATTTTATGGAGTTCAAAAAATTTGTTTATTACACAGCAGTTGTTAATTTTTTCTGAATGAAAACTGAAAATGAAAAAGAGATAATAGCACAGAAAACATATTAGTAGGTAATAGCAATACTCAATAATACGTTTTTAGTGCTTATTATGTAATCATTTTACTTTGGCAGGAAACGCCAGTCTGGCTGGCTTCGGAACAGTATATGCACTGAATCACTGCAAACATGACCAGAATCCAGAAGTTATATTGATAATGGATATATTTAATCATAACCTATCTATTAAATTTTAATTCGTTGGGTCGTCGGTAATTTCAAATCCGGATTTTGAAACCTCAAATATTTACAAAGTTGTAATGTTCGCTCTATTATTTCTTCGTGTAGGTATAGGCACTGATCACGGTTTGACTCTGGTACTCGATGCCGACGTAGACGAGTACTACTGCGCCTCCACTAAAAGTGTCGGATTTAAGGTAAAAATTCTTGACTCCTACTGTAGGCACATAATATTATACTAGCATAGTCATATCATAAGTCTTAATTTTAAATCATTGGTGACACATACACTTTGTGCCATTATTTTAACTATAGGTCACCTTGTGGTCGAAAGACGACCATAAATACCTATTTAAATCGTGTAGAGACGCTTTAAAAAAATATCTTCCATTTAATATTTTTAGTTAATCACAGACTGCAACGTGGCATAAAGGTTTTGTTACCAGGCTAATGGGTATTATATTTTTTTTTTAAAAAATCACAGACTTCAACCATAAACCAAATAGTCTTTTGTGTACGATTATCGTGTCATGTCAAAGTATTGGTCGTGTTCGCTAGCGTTTTGTATGGGTGTATGCGTGCGCAACGTCACAAAAAATTATTTAATATGTTACCTGTCAAGTTGTAAGCAATTGTTGGCCGTGTTCGGTAGCGTTTTTGCACGACGTCACAAAAATTCTAGTCTACGCAGTCTAAAATTTCACAGCGCATGCGTCAAAAAGGCTACCGAACAATGTCATGGTAACGCCATGGTTGGCCTTACCATGACATTAAGTTAGTTTGATATGCGCATAAGAGATTTGCGCTTGCCATAAAAAAATCTAGCGTACACGGCCATTTAATTGTGCGTGTTGTAGTGTGCGTATCGTTTTATTTATTAATGCAAGATTAAAGCATTTATTTAAAATAATATTGGTATTCCATGCTCCTCCTCCATATCAAGTTGATATTTGCAATTTCATGCTTCTACATTTACGCATATTTCGTAAAAAGAGGTACAAAGTTTTCCGCTCGCGTATCAATATATTAAGCCACAGTTCTCATAAGCTGAATTATTGATTTGTACTGTCTTTAGATTCTCCTGCACAATCCCACGGAGTCTCCGAACATCGCGAAGCTGGGCGAGATCTACGGCCCCGGTATCGAGGCCCGCATCTCTATCATACCCAGGATACTGGACGCACATCCCACGCTACGGACAATCGACATCAGCAAACGCCTGTGTTTGTTCTCCGGCGAAAATGATTTGGACTTTTACAGGTAATTTTTGATCAGTTTTTATTGGACTGTTTAGATTCAAAAATAATTCGTTAAGTCGACAAGAAGCACAAATTACGTTACATCAAATTACGTTACGTTGCTTTTCACGTTGATGCTGTAGCTCAAAACGAATTTCTTCGAGCTGCATCCTTCCTCCATTATAGCTTTACTATAAAAGCTTTCCATCTCTATTCTCTCTACACCATTTGGCCACTCTCTTCTCAAATATCAGCAACGGCTTGGATCGTCTATCTTCTTATTGCTTATTCTTTATTGCCCGGATCTCCTTAAACTTCGACGGGCCAGTACGGGAGGTTGTAGCGGTCAAATGGCGCCTGGACTGAATTTTTTATAAAAAGTCACAATTTTATAGAACATACACGTTACGAAACTGCGAGATGGAGTGCGAGGCGCGAGCCATGCTGGAGGTGTGCAAGTGTGTTCTCTACTATATGCCCAGTAAGTTTCACATGCCATCCAGTCCTTGGATTGGATATATATCCAATTTGACAATATTGTCAATAATCCAGTTCTTGGAGTATTTGTTACTAATGTGTTAAATCTTTAGTTATGTATCTTTCGACATTATATATAGTTGTTTAAACGGCACCGCACAATTTAAAAATGGAAATTTCGTTTCGAGTCCTTGAATTAAAACATATTTACGGCATTTTTATTTACATCATTTTTAGAAAACACCACAACTCGCGTATGCAGCAAAGCGGACGCAAGTTGCTATAGCGACATGAAAAGGTATAGCGGTAAGTGTTTAGATTCTGCAGATCAGAGAGAGAAGGAAAAACGTCACGATAAACTATGAATGAACATAGCCCCATTGCCGTTGATCCGTTGTGATCCACATTGTTGGTGAGCAAAACCGTCCATCCCGTCCGTCCAATCTGCCAATGCAAATCTTCTAAGTCTGCAGACAAAAACTTACAGTTTCGCTAGCGAGCGAATCATATAGCTTAAAATCTTGAGTGCGTAAACTTAGAACTTTAAGTACACTGTTAAAGCGAACCTTAAAACTGTTAGATCACCGCTTGCCTGAAGGTTCTGATCTATCTAATTTGTAAGTGGAGTTGATTTCCAGGCAGATTGCGGACATAAATTCGTCAATCGTCAAACTCAGGCGACAGAGCGCAGCTCAAACAAAGACAGTTGACGGACCTACATAATTTAGGCCAAATTATATAGATATCTTAACTGGCTATAAATAAAAAATAACAGGCAGTGACCGAGCGTGCATGGAGTGTCTACCGGCGTGCACGGAGATCTCGTACTCGGAGAATTACAGTTCCGCGCCGCTCAACAAGGCGCTCGTCGCCAACTACATCAAGACATTCAACTTCGCCCAGAACATATCCGACGACTATTTCATGTGAGTTACATGCTTATGGGACTTACTAACTTACTCATATAGCTCCAGATATGTAACTGGAAAATATCTGGCAGAAATCCGTTTCATCGCGAATAAAAGTACCAGGTAGCTTATTCTTCTAGTTTGCCTTTTCAGAATTTTTTTCCTCCGTGAAATTTTGTCGTTTAAATCATTCATCTCTCAACCATATTAGATATATATGGTTTAAATGGTGCTAAATCCACACCTCAATCAATTACGATACCTACGATAAATCTTAAAATTGTAGTTAAATAACTCATTTTTTTTTAGAAAAAACATGGTGGTCACTCATTTCTTTTTCGAGGATAACTATTTTATGCGGTTCACTAAAGGGGAAATATTCGGACTGACAGAATTCCTTTGTAAGTATATCCATTTTGAAAAGAGAATTTGCCCAACAAATGATCTGATCGAACCTGCGATCTGGTATTGTCTATCAGAATTTACACATTTGTATTGACGTTAATTCTTTCTATTAATTTTAAGCCAATACCGGTGGTCTACTTGGACTGTGCATGGGATTCAGCGTCATGAGTTTTGTTGAAATCTTGTATTATTTAATTCTACGCTCTTTATGTATATCCTGCCGGAAGAAGTCTACCTATCCATTTGTCAAGTAGAGAGTGAAATCAGAAGAAAAAATTGTACGAAAGTATTTAATTTATTTATAAATGTGTACCTAATATTTACAGTCTTTTTTTCAACTTACTTTTATCTTAATCTAGTTAACAAAGTAAGATATTGAACCAGCATTATTATCTACAAACCCTTTTATAATAAAATAGAGCATACATTATTTTTTGAGAAACCAACATGAAATTTACAGAATGAAGTTCTCTACCTATAATAAATAGTAGGAGGCGCTTTTGCGATTTTTAGTTGACACATAGGTCTTTGGCTTTGTCGCCATAAGAAGGTAATTCATTATAATATTACAATGAAGAATAAAGGAGAAGCCAATACTGGCGGCTAATACGTCGGCCGGCCAGCGCTGGCTTGACATTAGCCTTGTATGAACAGTTTTTCAAGCTGGTAACGCCAAAATAAAGCCAGTGCTGGCTGCTTATTCCTGCCTGTTCTAAAATACATAGTTATAAAAACATAGTTTGGGTTGAGCTAGGGTCAAAGTATACAAATACTCGCTACTGCTGTCTCTGGGCGTTCTGTTGCGGCGGCGCGGGGGGTGCGGGCGGCGCGGGAGCGTCTGGTGGTTGCAGAGTACGCGTGCGCCGCCGCGTGTAATGCTGCCACAGCAGTATCGCTTGGTCGTCCATAAACTTGCACACCTGTAAAGCAAGTCAGGCTTTGATAAAAAGAATAATACTACAGTAGAAACTCGATTATCCGGCCCTGGGTTATACGGATTCACAATTATCCCGACATTTTTTGGAATAATGAACACACGGAACTAGCATCTCACCGTAAAATACGAAGTATTGTAAACAAATTATTGGCACATACAAACCTACCTCATGATTATTTTTTTTTAGTCTCTGAATTTGTGTCATGGATCCAAATATCAAATTTCTTAAATATGAATATGAAACAAAAATTATTCTAAATAAGCCAATATGGCTTCTAATTTTGTAACTTAACATTTAAAATGTTAGTCCTCTTTCAATAATAGACAGTCAAATTGGATTAATGATCAAGAATTCTATCTTGAAATGAAGCAACTCATAAAATAATGTTTAAGTAATGTTCAAAGTTCAATTCAGAAGTTCCTTTTATCATTTATAAATCTGTTATCCCTACTAACATATAAATGCGAATCAATTAAAAAATGCATTTGTCAGTCAGATAACTAAATTTTCATTAAAATTTTGGTAAAAATTCATTCGTTTTGGTGGAGAAAGATGGCTAAAATTTTTAGGGCCTGTTTCAACTCTTACTGATAAAGTTTTAGGCTATTCTTCTTACAACATCTGTCAAAAAAGATTCGGATGGACACTTTTCAGTATAAAGCGGTGAAACAGACCATTTTTACCCGACTACGCCAGAAGGAGTGTAATGTTTTTCGAGCGTATGTATGTATGTGTGTATGTCCATTTCTTTGGCACGCCCTACAGCCCAAACGGTTGGATGAATTTTGACATGAGGTTTTTGTGTATAAAAATAAAGGGGCAAACGAGCAAACGGGTTACCTAATGGAAAGCAACTACCGCCGCCCATAGACACTCGCAACATCAGGGTTGCA
>JAOTAV010012117.1:0-26545 GCA_026546445.1 Cyclargus thomasi | reverse complement strand
GTGGCATTTTGCCGGCTTGTCACCATGTAATTACGCCACTGTCATACTGAATATTATTGTTAATAGAAAACTGTGTTTCTTTGTATAACGCGAATCAACCAATCTTTGGCATAGAAGTAGTTGAAAGATGGAGCAAAAGCTAGTAAAAAAATAATTTATGAATTAAAAATATCTAATTAACTTCATTATTAATTCCTATTTGCCTTACAGCTGGTACGATACAATTTACATGTTAATTTCATTTGAATCAGGCGCTTTATTGTATCTCTTTTGCAGCACTCAGTTAAAAAACTTCTGTCTTCTTTAAGAGTTAATTAACATATTTGCATTATGGGAACTTCTTTCATGTATCAACTTACAGCTGTGGCTTTTACAGTATTCTAATTCAATCCAGCGTTGTATCTAGGTCAATCCAGCATTAAAATCACCTGTGCATTCCACTGTCCATTTACATTAATTCAGTAGCATCCCAGCTTGTTCAATTGCTGATTTGAATAATATTTATCAAAATTTTCCTTGAGTTGTTCGGACGAAAAGCGATTTTCATTTCTAACTGTACACAAAGATTCAACCCGGACTTCAACTAACTTTGAAAGTTTGTTTTGAATATTGTCGGCACGATTAAACTTTTTAAGTTGTGATCCATATTTTGCATAAATACCACGGTGTTACTGAAATCGGTGTATAACATTTGTATTTAAAATATAAATTACTACAAAAATATTTAAGACTAGTTGTCCGCAACTTCGTTGCACAAAAATTTGTATATCACCCGTGAATCGTACATTTTCCTAGGATAAAAAGTATCCTATATGTTGCCCAGACCTAATAGCTATGAAACAAAAAAAGATTTAATATAAATCAGACTTTTTTTTGTCGATATCTGTTTTATTACTGTTCGTTAGCACCCCCACATTGATTATTTTGTAAACATATTAAATGTACAGACACTCCAATTTTACTGTTGTATTATATGTATAGATCTAATCAACGGTACCAATGTCCTTGCGCCTTTCTACTAATATGAATATTTTATAGGGTTCTTCTTACTTTTACACAAACTTTTAAGTTTTTTTTTAAATTATACAAGACTATAAGTACACAATCTTACTCTTAATGTTGTCCTAGACATCATCGCCTTACTAACTCCCCAACTAAAAAATATGGCCACCGTTAGCGCTACCTGTATCTTTAGCCCGGCCGTACATTATCCGAATTTCTGATGAAAAAAAAATCGGAGACCCTGTTGGCATGCACTCTGTTCATATTATGTTTTGTTGTGGACATACTATTCGGAATAACTGATATGCATTCAATTTTTTTTAATTAGTTAGCAAACGGCCGGTTCTAAGCTCTTCCCGCTTTCAACTATCTTCTCTCAAATCTTCTTCTCTCTCTAGCAAAGGAGATGGTGGACTACATAGCAGACTACCTGGAGAATATTCGGGAGCACCGCGTGTACCCGGGTGTCCAGCCAGGGTACCTGCATAAGAGGCTGCCCACCCACGCGCCCCAGCTGCCTGAGAAGTGGGACGATATCTTTAAGGATGTGGAGGACCACATCATGCCTGGGGTAAGTTGTTACAAGTTTTTTAATCGCTATTGTAATACAAGTTTATTATGTCGCCGGGCTAATTCTTGATCGTGTTCATAGTTTTCTTTAAGTTTTTTTTTTAAATTTACCATACCATACCCATACCATATTTTTTTTAAATACCAGAAGGCAAATGAAATCATTTTTTGGTCCGAAATTCTCTATTTATTCGAAAATCGGGAGTTTTAATAGAAAATATTTAATAAAGTATCATAGTGACACATATTATTTCGACATTAAAATTGTTGAAAACATAAGGCAAGCTGATCGAGGGATTACCAATAAACTAAATTCGGTTATTAGTATAATCGGTGTTAGACACAAGTTATCCACGATACGTTTCAAATCCAATCATGAAAAATGAAACAAGCTAACTTTCATTTAACCGTTCATCACAAAATTTCCTTCATGGCAATTCATTGATGTATTATACACTTTTTTTTAATTTACAATGTTGCCAAAGTTTTAACCGTAAATTAAATTTTGCCTATATTTAATATACGTTAATTAACCGACTTCTTTGTTTTAGATCGTGCACTGGCAGAGTCCGCATATGCATGCGTATTTCCCAGCACTTACTTCCTACCCTTCCATCATGGGAGAAATGCTGTCCAGCGCACTCAACGTGCTATGTTTTACTTGGGTAAGGTTACCAGCATCTTAAAATACATTTGATCAGTGACAGTACAAAGAAGAATAGCGTATCGTCATCGTCTTTTCGGCAGTCTAAACTAACTTTTTATTCTTGTACTATTTAAACTCTTCAGTAGTTCGCAGCTTTAAAGAGATTTTAAATGGTCACATACATTATCTTTAACGCAATGAAGATTTTCAGATAAGCTCCGTTTTCTTTAAAACTCTTCATTTAATTAAAGGCAAGTAATCATCTAACTCAAGGAGTTAAACCTACAAGCGCCCCAGGCGAAATTGTTTCGGCACCCCTTCACTTTAATTTGTGGCATGCAACGCACCATTTTACCCTGCGTTGTCACTCTTAACGCTACTACTGATAAAAATTCGCTGTCTGCGGGCGTTATACTTAACTATTTTTCAGGCTTCATCACCAGCAGGCACGGAGCTAGAGACGATAGCAATGAACTGGCTGGGCAAGCTGCTTGGTCTACCGGATTGCTTCCTCAATGAGAAGAATGACAGTCCAGGTGGAGGAGTGATACAGGTTATCAGCTGTTTTATTATAAATTTAAATGACCTGCTTACTCATAAGCTTGGTTTAGGACCAAACAGTTCACCTGGCGGAAACCAACTACCACCGCTTTTGGATTCTTGCAAAGCCAGAAGAGTTACCTTAGTTAGCCTTTTAAGAGAGAATATGCTCTCTTAGTATACATCCATTTATGTAATAATAATGTAATAATACCTATTTGATTCGCGCTACGGTACCAATTTTGGACTCTGGCACTGGACTCAACTGACTTTTATCACACCAGACAACTGCCAGCGAGGCAACCCTGGTGAGTTTGTTGGCAGCTAGGACCAGGGCGCTGATGGAGCTGGCCAGCCTCAACCCTGACCTTCAGTCCTCGGAGCTGCTCGGTCATCTCATCTGCTACTGCTCCGACCAGGCGCATTCTTCCGTGGAGAAAGCTGGTCTCATTGGTCAGTAAATTGTTGCTGTTTGAAGCGAATAATCTATTTTTCTACCACCAATTGAAGATTTTTGAAAGTAGATTTCCAGTCGTAATGGCTAAACTCTAAAATAATGAAGTCATTTTATATCCCGATAGCCTATATAGTTTTTTTTATTTTTATAATTATTTTATAATTAAGTTACAATAGGTTATAATATTTACATTGACTTATAATTACTTATGTATTAAAAACAATTATCGTTTATTAAATTAGTTTTAAGACATAATATTGTTATTTTCCATCTTTTTGGTAAAAGGTGAACCCGTGCGAGTTTCTTACACCGGTTCTTCTCGCCGGGTTAGTTCCCAAACCGGTGGTAGGCACCGTAGTCTCGACGTTCAGAAAGTGTACTTTCGGTACTGATTTTGAATAAAAAAGATTTTGATTTTATGAAGTGCTAATTTCCAATAGTGTTTTGACACGATTTCCTGTAATAAATTCTTTCATGAAGCTTGTTGCCAAGTGACCCTTAAATCACTTCAATTTAACTAAACAAGTCTAAATAGAGCCATAGATTTATTTTTAATCACGAAGTAATGTTAATCTTCTTTTGTAAAACTCTGTGTAGGTCTAGTAAGGATGCGTTACATAGAATCTGACGAGCACCAGTGTATGCGGGGTCCAGCGTTGGAGGAGGCTATTGTCAATGATAAAGCAAAGGGACTCGTGCCGTTTTGGGTGAGTGTAATTGAATGATTTTGTATAATTGAATGAACTTGTATTTGATTTTAAAATTGATGTATTTGTATAATTGAATGAGTATAATTGAATGCTCCTAAAATTTGTATAGTAAAGGAGTACGGATCATCTAATGGTACTAGCAAGTTTATAGTTATTTTCGTTTTTTCGATTATTGTCCCACGTAGAAAATCATCATCAATCAATCATCAAGGATTCATTATAAGTATTTTTTACGCTTAAAGTAATGTATTTAATATTTCTCAGTATATATCAGTTTTCAAACAATATGATTTTTCTATACCACTTAAAAATATCACCAAGAAGTAAGAACATAAGATACGAAATCTTAGATCTGAGTGACTGCACTCAATTTACGATTGTGGTTGAATAAAATGAAGTATTATTTATTGTGAATATTAATAACGAGTATCTGGTGTCCCTCGAGTATAATTATGAAGGAATTACTTAAATGCCTTGTTTTAAAACGGCCGGTCCCAGTGGGGCCAATTTGTTTAGAGATTAGACGTCACTGTACTGTTTCATCTTGTTCATTCTAAATTTATTCTACATTTTTTAATTATTTGATTTGTTTTTATAATCTTTTTCTGTTGTTGTCTAGTGTTTTCTCTTGAAGTCCTTACATCGTACTAATGATTTAATTCCTTTTTCATAATTATATTTAAGCAGTGTTTAACTAATCAAGATCAAGAACCGAAGTCCTTTCCGTAATATTGAAAACGTCACTCGACGATTAATTAGCTAAACACTGCTTAAATAATTTAATGAATAAGAGGGTTAAAGTGTTAGTTTTTACTAACATAGAAAAGTTAACTATTTCTTTGTCTCTTATGATATCATGAGTATTTTAAGCTTTTTTTTGATTTCAGATTATGGTAATAAAATTAAATAAGGTCACTGACTCTATTGATCACTTCCTGGCTGAAGTGAAAAGAAAAACTATTAACTTCGAATTAAAAGCTTGCATAAAACAAAATCTGTTTATACTCGTATCGATCCTACTGTCTTAGGTTTCTATTAAGCGTTAAAATTTTCTCCATTACCTGGTAATTAACTACGACGCGACGCGACGTGAGAAAGATGCTAACACCGATAATTTTGACGAGTTTTTCCTATCATTAAATTCTTAAGAAATCCTCACAATAAATGAATACCACGCGGGAAAAACGAGGAATTTGGGTTTTTTGTAAAACTAAATTTTTAATGCTATCTGTTAGCTTTTTGTGTATCATTCTATTATAATAATCAGGATTGGATAAAACCGTCGCAGTCGACTGCTAAACTTTAATTTATGTTTGTTTGTACCTTACTATAAATAGACATTTAAACTATATAAATCTGTTTTTCTCTTAGTTGTTCTTATTTGGCATTCCTTGCTTTTCCCGCGTGGTCTTCAAACATTTCTGAAAAAAAATTAAGACATAAGTGGAAGAAGCAGACAACATTTTAACCCCGGTTTTTTGCATTAATGGACGTCTTTGAAAAATTATTCGAAATTAAAATAATGTGGGTTTAATGTTCACCTAGATACTCTAACTAGACAATTAAATAGGTAAAATACAAGATTTGTCAAATTTTATTAAAAAATTATTATATACTCGAAGGTTGCAAAAATGTTAGTTAACCGCTTCTTCCACTTATATCTTCCATTGTTACCAATCTTTTCCCCTTTCATTGTTCCGTATAAAGGGTGTTCATAATTGGTGAATACAGACAATGTCACGCAAACACGATTGTATTTAGAGCATACTTGCTTCTGCTTGCCGATATTTGTGTACAATCAGAGAAGTTGAAACAGATACAGATCGTGGCTTAGTAATTTGTTCACGGACACGGATCACGACTTATATGAAATTGACATATTCCGACCAAATGACGTAGGTCCGTCCTGGCTCTCTTTCAATTTCCCCCATTATACATTTACCTTTGAATAGTGAGTTGACAAAGTGTAACGGAGGAATTTATGGCCGCTAGCAAGATGATCCTGCCGAATAACGATCACCTACAGGATATATAACAGTAAAATTGGCGTGTCTGTAATATAAAAAAATATTAATTGTAATATTTTTACAAAAAAATCAATGTGGGGTGCTAAGGAACAGTAATAGAACACATATCGACAAAATAAGTTGTCTGTTTATCTGTTTGTCTGTTTGTACGCGCTAATCTGAGGAACAACTGGACGGATTTAAATAAATCTTTTTTTTTTTAATAGCTATCAGGTATGAGCAAAATAGGATACATTTTATCCCGGGATATGTACGGTTCCCGCGTTATATACAAATTTGCGCAACGAAGTTGTGGGCACCAATTAGTTATATTATATATTATAATAATAGTATATGTATAATTTCAACCGTGTTTCAGGTTTGTGCAACATTAGGCACAACGGGTTCAGTTGCGTTCGACAACCTGCGAGAGATAGGTGAGGTGTGTGAGAAACACTCCGCCTGGCTCCATGTGGACGCCGCCTATGCTGGTAGCGCATTCATCTGCCCGGAGTACAGGTAGCTTGAGTACAACTTTCCAGGGGTGGATTAAAAAATTAGGCTAATTAAGCTGCAGACTAGCGCGTGAGGATCCGGCAGGGTGCTGACTGCCAAATTTGTGTCGCTAAGACACTGTTGTCTGTAAATCTAGTGAATTGAAAATAATTGTATGTTGATGATCAGTCTAGGGCGGTAGAGCTACAAGTTAGCATTGATGCACATTCACCAACGCTCGTTGATTTTTTGGTGGCACGCCAGTCGCTATTGTAATAAAATAAAATAACCAACGAAAATCAACAAATTTCTGTTAAAATATGTCATTGTTTATGTTATACTTGTAAGCATTTTGTTAACATTATAGGCACTGGCTTGATGGTGTAGAGATGGCGGACTCCTTCGCGTTTAACCCGTCCAAGTGGCTGATGGTGAACTTCGATTGCACCGCCATGTGGTGAGTTATAAATTATGCAGGATTTTCTTCATATAGATGTGGTGTACACTATTTGACATTTAGTTTTTTGTTTATGATATTAAGGGGGCAAGCGAGCAGACGGGTTACCTGATAGAAAGCAACTAACGTCGCTTATGGACACTCTTAACATCCGAAGAGTCGCAAGTACGTTGCCGGTCTTTGTGAGGGAATGTGAATAGGGATAAGGGGATCAGGGAAGTTGGGCCACCGGTAAACTCACTCACTGAACGAAAATTAGCACAATGCCGCTACACGCCAGTTTTCTGTAAGGCCGTGGTGTCACTCCGGTCGTGCCGGCCCATTCGTGCCGAAGCGTGGCTCTCCCATGGTAATTAGCATCCATATTATGTACTTTAGACTAGAAAATTTCTCATTGGTACACGCCTCCACTGGGGTTCAAACCTGCATCCTCTTGAGCCCACTGGGCTACTTTTTAATTTATACAATAGACTTACAACGTACAAACAAGGGGTATATAGTTTAACTTTCAACCATCAATTGTTGTAACTTTCCCAGGGTCAAAGACAGCACGGCACTCCACAGGACCTTCAACGTTAATCCGATTTACCTACGTCATGAGAACTCCGGTAAGTCCCTGCTCTTAAACATCAAGGTCATTTAATAAATTAATTGCCTTTAGAATCCAATTTTAAAAAGAAATAAATTGATAGAACACATTGTATTGTTTTTAACCGACTTCCAAAAACGAGGGGGTTATTAACACTTATTTTTTGTTTCAGGAAAAGCTATTGATTACATGGTAAGATGAATTTGAAAATTTTTTCCTCTAACTACAAAAAATAGGTTATTATGGTCATTAATTAATAAATAATGTACCAAAAATAAGATACTGTGTCAGTACTCAGTAGTAGAGAAAGTTAATAAACATTAAAATAATATTTGCATAATGTGCATAATATTACTTGACGAAAAAAAATTAAAACGGTAGAATCACAAATAATCTTTTAATTTGAATACATAAATAGGTTGGATCCCAAAAAGCAAACACACGGGTGCGAATAAATAGCAGTGAAGGTGCTGATAAAGTGATTGGAAAAGGTGATGAACCATACACAAACATAGTTAATGGAAATATAGACAAACAAAACACTATCAATGACGAAGGCTACACTGGTGATGATTTCGATAACGACAATGAAGGCAAGAACCTTCATGGATACAACAATATGTCATCAGGCTGTGGTGAACAGATACAACTGGAGAATCCAGACAAAAAGGAACCATTAGTATGTAACTTCACAGATGGTGGTGGAGTAGAAAATAGTAGAACATGGGATGTGGTGAAAATTCAAGTGCATGATATAGGTTAGCTGAAAAGTAAATTGCATTTATTAAAAAAAACAGCTACTATGGTGGATTTTCAGAAAATCTTAGAATTTTGGTTGTGGTTATTTAATGGATAAGGATTAGGAGTAGATTTAGAGTATTTTGTAAGTCTTAAAATTATCCCATGAATTAGGATTAATGCATGATTCAAACCCTCAATACAGGTACATCAAGAAGGTGATGGTTATAATTTTATTTTATCGGGCCTCTTTAAAGCTATTTACGATACTGCCCAAGCAATAATGGAATATTTTCTCAACAGCATTGGCAAATACCACTCAGTAGACGATTCCGTGCCCTTAAACTATGGTTTGTTCTGAGGAACTACGGCGTAGTTGGTCTACAAAAGCACATACGTGAGGTTCGTAAAAACAACACGATCAGGATAAATTTTTAATTATACAATTTGTTGAAATCTCATCCAACACATTTGGACGAGGTGTTTATTCAAGAGGTAGAAAATACCTTTTAAACTATTTTAATTTTTTAGGGTGTTCGCTTGGCTCAAAAATTTGAGGCTCTAATTTTGGCTGATCAGCGTTTTGAAATACCACAACCTAGAAACCTGGGTAAGCTATAAATTAGCATTAACATAAGTTTATATATATATATATTAAGTCTCTAAAATAATAATAATAGTTAAATATATAAAAATACTAAAATTAAAGTTCTTAATTCTATTTACAGGTATGGTCGCATTTCGTTTGAAGGGAGATAATACTCTGACTGAAATGCTTCTAAAAAGATTAAATGCTCGTGGATATATGCATGCTGTGCCAGCATGCTTCAAAGGAGTGTATGTGATTAGATTTACTGTGACTTCACAGAGGACTACCAACCAGGATATTTTAGGTAATAAAATAATTAAATATTATTAGGATAAAAGTTATTGTATACTTTATGGACTGAATGAATAACACACTTGACGATAATCATAAATATTTTCCAGATGATTGGAATGAAATAAAGACTGTAGCTTCCGAAATATTAGTTGACATGTTCGGATCGGACAATGGAAATATTGCTACTGTGAAGAAACCAAGGATCTCATTGAAAGGTTAGGGTAATTTTTTAATTTAATATGAAAATATATATAAAATAACTGATATATGTAGGCAACACAGACACATTATGTTTGACAAGTATAATTATAATAACAAAATTAATATATGGTAATTACAGAAACTCGAGAGTTGAACGCTACGTTTGGAACCAGCCTGCTTCTCGCCAACAGCCCTATGAGCCCGAAGATAGTAAATGGAACTCACGTTGCAATTTGCGACTACGAGCAAGTCCTCTCCTCATGTGCACAAAAATTTGCCCAACTTAAAATGGAACCCAAGGACAGTCCTGGTAGGACTTTTACTTGTGTATTATGTTTATAGGTTCCCTTTATGAATATACAGTTATATTTTTAGGCTGTTGAATAGCAAAATCAAAATCACTACCATTTTCGTTTTCTTTAAATATTTTATTTGATAAAATAATTATTATTTAGAAACTGATACAATTTCAACTTAATCAGAAATGCGCAGACGCATCCGTGGTATTCGTATGTGCGGTAAGAAGTTCTCTCTCGATTCTTGCATGGACATGGTGCAAGGCCTGATGGTGGAACAGTCACTTCCACTTTGCTCTGAGGAGGAAAGGGAAGACGCCTCTAATGGTAAAAAATAATCATTGGCCGTTGGAAGCTTCGTAGCTCTGAGTGACTTTTGCAAGATTTTTTGTTGACTATTGGTTTTAATTCTAATTCCGGTCTTTGTAGCCTTCTATGATTGTATATATTGATGTTTGCCTGATTTTCGCTTGTTTAATGTTTTATTTATGTAGTATTGTTGCTTTTTTTAAGTTTTAGTGATGTCAATAGACCAAACTCACCAAAACTTATAGCAAATCTTTAATGTTGGTGTAGACAAACATTTAATTTTTGATAAAAGGTTTTCGTGACGTTAATGTTGTTGATGAGACATTATTCATACAAACTTCTTGTTATTTTTATGTGTATTATTTATATGTGTTGAAATGATACTTACTTGGGAGTACCTACTTTAGTTACATTTTATCAACATGACAGTAATTTTTTAATTTCAAAATTATTACTTGTTAATAAATTTATACAGAATATAACATTTTTAAAAAGTAATATAAAACAGGCAACTTAACATCGTCTATCTCCATGCTAAGTAAGACTTGTGTTAAGATAAAACATTTAAAACAAAGTGCGATCTTATCTTGCGAAATGGAACTAAAGTATTGGTATTTGTGTTTGTTGTAATGAAGTAAATGTTGAGCTACAAAAACATTTTGTTTATTTTAGGAACAAAAAGTGAACCTATTGGAGCCAATAATTGAGGTAACATAAATTTATCTTATGGTGATGGTAAACAACATCTTCTGCAGGTATTTTAACAGTAAAAAATCACCTGCTTTGTGTTTAGTCTAATCGCGTATTACAATCGTCCAAAATACAACGTAAAAATTCTTTTTCGAATTGGACTTGGGTTACTTATTTTCAGCCTTTTAATCTTAGCTTTTCACGTAAACAAACTTTGTACTCTGTAAGTAATATATTTACTACAAATTTCAGGCTCGAGCTCGGGAGGACACTCATCAATGTCAACATCGCCAGCCACCTCCTCCCACGCCATCAAACAAGATGCATCAGGCGATTTCAACCAACTTCAGATACCAGGTACCCCCTCCAGACAACCCAGGTCTAAATCCTTTGATATGACCCTCGCCGGGCTAAAATTAGACGACGCAATAATATCAGTGAACGCAAAGAAAAACGAAATAACAATCACCCCCACTGGAATGAAAAATATAGAAAAAGACATGATACATTTCAACGTTTTAGAGGAGACTCTTAGTATTGGAGAAGAATACGAATTAAAGAATGAGAATAAAGTTATTGATTCTGAAGAAAGAGATGTTGTAAACGATATTGATGAAAAACTTACCATAAAAGGTCCAGGAAATTACATAAGGAAATTAATCCAGCAATTTAGTGAAGGACCTTTTGAAAATGAGGAATCGAAGGTAGAATCTGATAGGGCTGTCGCACCTCAGACGATTAGAGGGAAAGCCGATGCAATTTGCAAAAAATGCTTTCATTACAAAGGAAAATTCTCAAAGTAAACGCTTAAGAAAATATACGTACCTACCCCTAAAAACTTAAATGTTTTAAATATAAATGAAAAAATAATGTAGATAATGGTTAAAGTTTTTGTTTGTTTGTGATGGAACTATAATGCTAAATGTATAAACGTAGCAATCATCACAAAAATAAAAAGAACGTCTGTGATGGATATAGTTTGTAACAAGAACTAAAGAGTTCTTGTATAAGTTATAATTATAATAATATGATTTATCACTGGTAGTTTATAGTTTAACAGTAACTTAAATAATATTATTTTGACTATTTTTTCTTGAAGCTATAATTAGCAATATTTTATAGAAAATAGCTGATAGATTATTTTGATGGTAAAAACTTTTCACTTTTTAAGATTTAAATTTCATTGAAATGCACAATTTAGTTATTAATTTAAAAATACTTTTTACTGATATATCTGTTATAATTGTATTTTATTTTCTCAAAAGCGCAAATACATTATATTTAATCGTAGGTTATGTATTACAATATAATTATTAAAAGTTAAAAAAATGTATTTAGATAAAATAAATTATGATAATATGTTTTAGAATATTTGTTATTTTAAGAACTTATTGGAATGGGTACTTATAAGTTTTGTCTCAAGAATCTCTATAAGTCTCTCTTGAAATAGACCAGTATTGTCCAGTGTGATCATATTATCATGAATATTATGAATAATATATTTTTTTTCAGGTATTTTTTTTACCTATAATATTTTTAAAAGATAGTTCATTTATAAACAGCGAAGAAACACTTTTTATATAATATTAAAAAACTTTTATTATATTATAAATATAGAGATTTTATTCATAGTTACGTAGTGAGTAAAAGAATAATAGTGTAACAGCCATTTTAATATTATTGTTATTATCATATTATATTCACTAAAAACTGCTGTGCTGGATCAATAAAAACAATATTTATCAAGTTAATTGTTATATCAAACTATACGAAAAACTGTATGTAGTTGTAGATTAGATAATTGTTATTATGAAATATAATCATTTAATAATATTTTAAATGTGCTAAGCAATAAGTTTTTTCATTTCGTTTCCCGATCTCCACAGTGGCAATATCATAGATATTGGTTTAAGTGCCATAATGATATGCACCTTGCAAGAATGAATGAATAAAACATGCAGATATGCTTTGAATCGAAATTATCATCTTTACCTAGTGTCACAGAATACATAATAACAGCACAAGAATTATTGCACAATAATACAAACTGCTTCTTGTTCTCTCGCACTCTGTCAAAGAGTAGTATTGTGCTTACTAAAATATTGCAAAATAAAATTAATCTTCTTAGAGCAGTGCTAGCCAGGTGCAGTTTCCAAATAAAACAATAGATCTGTATCTTTTTTTAATTTAGTAACAGGCATTTTACAATTTATATAACTAAGAGTAACTTCCGTTTAATACTTGAGCAATATGACAGCTATTTCATTAAATTTAGTATCAAAAATAATTTTATTAGCTACACTAATAATAATTTAAATAATGTTTTAATAAATGCATTAGTGAAAAAAAAAATCAATTATTTTTAAAAAAATATTCGTATTCAACCGACCAATAATTTGGTACTATTGATTTACAATTAAGTTTTTAAAATTTATTTACTTAACACTAAACTTTACTAAATTGTTTTATCATGAAATAATTTAAATTTATATAAACAGTTTACTATCAGTCTAAGTTAAAATCTACGTCTATTTAAAATAAATAAATGCATATAATGTACAAATTATTTCATTAATCATGTACAATATTTACGATTTTTTTTCGTGTCCTTAGAGAGCTGGTGTTATTATAACAAGTGCAAGGGACTTAACAATTAAGTTGTATTTAAAGCCTAAAAAAGATTCATGATATTCTTCAACAATTTGATGTACAATCAGAGAAGTTGAAACAGATACAGATGGTAGATCCAAGTAATTTGGTCGGGTTATGACAAACTCAGCCGACAGATCACGACATACACGGAATTGACATATTCCGACCAAATGACGTGGCTCTGTCAACTGGCTCTCTTTTGATTTCTCCCATTACACTTTAGATCTGTTAGTTAGCAGAAAAAATATAAACTTTGTATTATCCAATCATAATTCTATAAATCAATTTTTAGGAGACAAGAACACAAAAACTAAGCTTTGATAGCTTGAACTAAATTTTGCTATTTGTTCCAAATCATAAATTTCGGCACAGTCGCCAACAAATATTGATGATTGTCTTAATTTTTCTACGCAAGCATATTTTTCAAGTGCTGCTAGTGTACCCCCGTGATGGTCTTCAGCCAGGGCTTGTAGTATGTGGTCCTCATGTACACGCCGGGTAGGTAGGGCGCCGCACACTTGATGCCGTGGGAGACGGTGCCCACCAGCTGCCAGCGACCATCGTCGCGTTGGACCACGAGGGGACCGCCGCTGTCACCCTGTCAATTGCGATTTTGAAGAATAAACTTTAAAAGTAACACGATGCTCCGATGATACAAGACGCTTTAAAGATGCCTGAGTTTTAGAATGATGAAAATCGGACCAGTGGTTTTGAAGATGAGTGGCAACATTGGTTTGCACAAACACACACAAACAACCTCTTACACCAAACGCATATACCGTCTGAGATGCTTACAGAATAAAAATAGCAACAGAATGATAGATTTTTTTTGCAAAAACTATTATTTTAACAAATGTTTAACTTTGTTTAGTTTCAAATTTAGCTGCACTACGATTATGCGCCATTATAGGTATCAGAATATATATCAAAATCATATGTATTAATTGATTTCAAACAAGACGCTGTATGATCGTGTACTTGTCATGTATTACCAGTAGCAAGAGCCAAGAGCTGTTACGATTCAGTATAAAGTGAAGCAGTTACTTTACTTCGTACAGATTTGACGCCGTCGTGCATACTAATTGCTATAGATATTCCTCCGATACTTTGACTAGGATGTATGCACCTAGCTGACTAAAGCTCGTGTTAAGAGCAGATTCATAAAAAGACCTTTATGAATGAAAACAGTATCTCAAAATATTTTGATCACGCTTAAGAGCGTGATCAAAATATTATTTATTTATTAATCAATACTAAGGTATTAAGTGCTGAATATAATTATGGCCCTAAGTTCGTGATGAAAGGAGAATGCGACTAATCCATGCTTATATCATAAATAATCATCGTACCTCACAAGAGTCCTTCTGTCCGTTTGCATATCCGGCGCATATGAAGGAGTTGAGTATCTTCTTGTTATGACCAGCCGTCAGGAACATCTCTTGGCAGGCACTGTTCTCTATCACTGGTACCTGAAACATTATTGTTATTAACCTCAACAAGTGCTTTCTTTATTATAATAAATTCATAACCGTGAGTTGGTGATCCTACTCTCTAGAGAAAATGGTAAGCCTGTGTAAGCTTTTGGAGTTTTCCAGTTTAATTTTTATTCATATATTTTATCTGATTATCCCTATGGCTATCGTTAGTTTATTTCCCCCGCCCACCACTGCCATTAGCGCTAAAATAGCTCAAATCAAATCTTACCATGGCTAGGCTTGTCGTCTGTCCAACGTGTTTATATAATAGAGGTCAGTGGGTGCAAGGTATAAGGTGGTATCAGACTTTAAACTCACGTTCTTAAGGCCTGATACCTTCACGAACAATATCTATCATGCTCGCGTCAACTGACCTGGACCTCCTGCAGCACGGCTGGTACTCCCCCCGCGTACTTCAGCCGCCCCCATCCGGTGACGGTCGCCATCAAACCCTTGAAGTCCGCGTTGTCGGGCGGCATGCAGATCGGGACTAAAATCGTATAATGTGCACGTGAATATTAGAATTTTCTATAGAATTACGGAGCAAAGGATTAGACAGATCACGTGATAGAAAGCATCTGTCGCCTTTGGACACGTCTCGTATTAGTAGAGAGATGAAAGTGCGTTGCCAGCCTTTATGTACCGTTTTAAGTAGTCATTACGCAAAATTGAATCGAGTCGTTTTTTAACAGAGACGAATATTCAATGGCTACCGTCAGAGCTTAAAACAAGACGTTATTTGCTTCTACAGAATCGCTGTCTAAAATTGTATTTGTTTTTTCGGATAATTTCACCTTTGTTACGTTAGAAAATATTCAACAGCGAAGAATGAAATCAAAGTATTTACAATACTTGACGATATTTCTGATTCCGAGAGTAAAGTTAATAGCATGAAGATGAAATTTAATGGCTTCTCTTCATCATCATCGATTACAGACGATGGCGATATCATCGTATCACGTTCGTGTTAAGGAAATCTCTGCTCGTATAAAAAGTAGTACTAACAATTGATAGGTTCTGCCGGATGAAAAAGGTCACGGATTATAGTAGAGCTTGCGTATAATCAAAACATACTGATATGGGCATCGAATTTGACAGGAGACTCCAGCTCGAGCAGCGCCAGATCGTTCTCGAAAGTGGCAGCGTCGTATTGCCGGTGAACGATGACGCGACGGACGTTCTTGGCGACAGGCTTGCGGGGCTCAAAGTCACCACTGATGTCGTTCTCTCCAAACACGGCGACAAGAGAGGCGAGGAATCTGAAATAGATTATATATTAAGATCAGTATCAAGAGCCAACAGTACTGAGTGTATAAACATACTACCCTGAAGTTTTGTTCCGACGGTCGGAAGTTCGGCCGTACGCTAGCGCGATGTAACTTCTTCATGGCGTATTTTATGAGTCATTATTCAAATTCATTGAAGGTGTGATCATTCGAAGCTTCGGCAGCAAAGCTCCAGCCTAGTGTGTATACTGTTTATTGAACGAGTAAAGCGAGTCCTCTATAGCCCACTCCCAGCACATGTTTGTGGTACACTTTACGGAAAAAATATAAAACCTATAGGTTTAGGATTTCGCATAGTAACCTAAGAATATGTGTAGATTTGTTTAAAAATAAAATACTAAAGATATTACAGATAATAATAAAAAACAAATAAAATGATATTGTACCACTAACGCCATCTATGAGATAAGGAACTGTAAAGATAAACTAAACGAATACAGTTTCCACATATTGAATCTAAAACCGTATTCTTTTATCTGTTACAGTCATAGAATTCTTTGGAAAAATCAATGTCACAGCATTAAAAATTTTTTTAGTGCTGTGACATTATTTAATTTAGTTTTTATCTATGGGGTAAAGAGTTTAATGGATTTTAAAAAGAAATTTCGGTCCATTAGATGAGGATATGTCTAATGACGAATATGTACCCTGGTTGACAATGGGCAGCAGTGGTGACGTATCTGTTGGTGATGAGGACACCCCCACACTTGTTCTTGGTGAACAGGCCGAGCCAGGTGGACTCCCTCACCAGAACCTGCCAGGGCCACTCTCCGAAGTTAGCGTTCTTCCCGCCGACAATACGACCAGACTTGATCAATGGACGAACACCACATACTGAAAAATACAAATAAATATAGAAGAGGTTTATAAAATCAAAATAAAATATAAAGTAATGAATGTTAAGAGATGTACTAAACATTACAAAGAAGATAATGATAAAAAATAATTATTATCATTATTAATTTATTAGTTATAGCTTCAGCTTAGTCATAGTTTCTAGAAATTTATAGCCGCAATGAAAGTAAAAACGTAAACAATCGTGTTGTTTAGTTAAATTAGTGAAATCTGTCGAACTAGATCTGGATAATCAATTTTTATGATCTTCAATAATAATAGAAACTAAGGTAGTTGAAAGTTGGAAAACCATTTCCTCTTAACTATATATGAATGCTTCGGTCGCCTGTAATTCGAAAATTGCATTAAATAAGAATGTTCTTTGGGCGATTTTTTTTTTAGGATCATTAGTAGCCTGCATAGATGTTACTTTCCATCCTTTCAACTAAGTCTATACCAATTATAAAGTCAGTTGGTTACTTGGTTCAGGCGTGAAGGTAGGAAAATATAACAAATAATGAGTCAAACATACTTTCCCATTCACAATATTAGTATATATTAAAAAAAAACTTGTAAGATGTCGTCAGTGATTTCGTTACTACAAAGTTCGATTTGGGAACAATGTTCCTTCCTGGGACTTAAATTATTTTTTCTAGAATTAGTGCAGCAGTTGTACGTGAAGAGGTAGCAGACAGACAAAAAGACACGGTTTTTCACTACATAGTGGCGTTTACTTGGAACGAGATTGATGGATACGTTGCGAGAAGCCTTTCTTCAGCACACAGTACAGTATAGGTAGTAAAATACTTACAGTTTTTGTCGTTGTAATCAACTGGTTCCAGATATTCCTCCGTCGTCACCTCGTCTCCCGGTTCCGTCGAGGTAGTGGCAGCAGCCGTCGTTGTGGTGACTTTCGTCCTCGTCGGCTTACCCTTTTTTGTAGTCGTTACCTGGAAATTATTATTGTCATCGGAGAGCGACCAAATTTTATTCAAATGTATTTTCCTTAATTATTTACGTAATTCAACTTTTATTTACATGTATACCTTGGGCCTGTCATATGTAGGTTCTTATTTAAAAAAAAATGTTAAAATATTAAAGCATAATATTATTACATTATGGCGTAAAAACATTAACTACTTAAGAAAACAATAGATTATAATATTATTAAAGGATTATGTTTGCTATAGTAGTTACTTACTGATTTCTTCGTGCTTGTCGTAGTTGGGGCTGGAGTAGTGGTTGGTTTTCTAGGTGCAGTGGTCGTTACTCTCAAGGGTTTTTTGGTTGTTTTAACAGTTGGCTTCTTTGTTGTAGGATTTGTTAGTCTAAGAGGTTTTTTTGTCGTAGTCGTAGGTTTCTTTGTAGCTATAGTCTTTCTTGGAGGTTTCAATGTTGAAGATGGAATAGTAATAGTTGGAACATTAGGTTTCTTATCTAATATAACGATATCGTGTAGTTCCTGGAAAGTGCCTTGAAGACTTCCTACTATTTTATTAACGAACAAGTTCATTTTCTCATTCAATTTTTCGTCCTCTTGCCATGTGGGGGTTGAAATATCGACATCGGCAATGTGCAAGTCCAACTCATTATCAGATATTGCGACACTTGTATTGAACACACTTGGATTGGATCCAGTAGCGTTTAGCATAGGGTTCCTTACAGGCGGAAAGTTGATCAGATCATCAGACGATGTTTGGAATTCAGGCCGCAATGTGGAAGCGGTATATAATTCTGTGTAAGGATCGTAGCTTGGAATAACAGTTGTAGTTGGTCTTGGACGTACTGAGGCTTTAATGGGTAAAGGTGTAGTGGTTGGCGAAGGCTTCGGGGTAATAACAATGGTGGGAGAAGATGGCTTTTGATTTGAAGGTTTTGGTTTTGCTTGTGACTGAGGCGGTTTATTCATATAAATGTTATTGGTGGTTTCAATATTGTTATTAACTGTTATTTGACTAATTGGTTTCTTGAATGGCTCCTGAGATATTTCTACGAAATGCGTTTCTTCTGAAGATGACGGTTTCGTTGGTGGAAGTGAACTTAGAACAATCACTGTGGGTGTGACACTAGAGAAAGTGTCAGGGGCGGTTTCGTAGGTGTTTATTATACTACTGGGAGACGGAGTAGCAGGACGCCTTAGTGGTTTTGAACCTGTAACGTAGCTAGTAGATGGTGGACGCTTTGTTGTCGTTGAAGGCATTGGCGTTGTAGAGCTTACGTAGCTGAACGTTGTGATCGTCTGTCCAAAATCTTCAGGGTCGGTGGGATATTTATTGAATTCTTCAATAGCTTGACTAGTAGATTGACTAGGCTTAGGGGAGGACTGTTCAGGTTTTGTTGGTTTTGGTTTCTGATATTGAGGTTTACTGGTAGTTGTTGTGAATACGTTACTAAATACTGGTCGTTGCGTAGTTGCTATTTTGGTATTACTGAATGATACAGGACTACTTATCACTGTAGATGGTTTCATTGTAACGAAGTGTCCGGTAGATATAAAATTAATTGGATAGCTGCTTATCAAAGTGCCAGGTGATATTGTTCCTGGGCTAGGTGATGATTTGTTTTCTACAAAATCTATTGTTGATGGAGTAACATCTTCTTTCATGCTTGGCGTACTTTCATTCAACATTTGTATTATGCTATTAATTGATGACAATTCAGGTGGCTTTTGCGTATCTTTGGTAACCGTTGACACCATCACATATTTTTCGGTTGTTGTTAATTTTACAGTTGTTTTATCAGGCTTTGGTTTGAATACTGGCTTAACTGGTCTATGTGTCGATATAATTATTGATGGCGAGGATGGAAGTGTTGAAGGTGGTGGGGCGGTTGGTTTAGTTTGCATTGATGATATTTGAATATTAAAATCTGAAGGTCTTACTACATTATCGACGGCTGAACCATTTTTATGCATAAGAATAGTTTCTGCTATACCATGATCTATTGTACTGTGTGTATATAAACCGTCCTGCTTATCAGGCTTAATGTAAACAAAACTGGTATCTTTAGGTGGTGTACTTAATAGAGTATTAGTTATTTGACTTAGTCCCTCTGATATTATTTCGGCTTGAAGCTCAGTACTTGAATCTTCTTCAGCTTTTGGCGTAGATACTACTACGTTGTTCGAATTTGGTCTGTAGCCGGGAGTCACTACCGGCTTAAAACTGTTGTGCCATGCAGTAAGTTGCTCGTCGTAATCTTCAGGATCGGTTTCAGCATCAGGATAATCTAAGTAGCTCGTCATAACTACTCCAGGACCTTTTGGTATATGGGACTGGCTATCAGATTTGAGTTGACAGCACGCACCAAAGAGGAACCCGTCCATGCAAGTTCCCACCACTTCCCCTCCTCTTTGTATACATTCATGATTGAACATACATATCGTGTTGCCCCGATTATATCTGGCTGCTCTTGCGGCCTTGCAGTAAGTGGGAGTTATTCTGTATCCACCGAATAATTTTTTTCCATCTGAAAAGAAAAGAAAATAAATATTAAAACGAGTTACCTATTATAACATTGAAAATTGTTTGTTGCTTATCTAATATATATGCTTGTGATACTACGCAAAGCGTGTATGATAACAAATTTACAGTCAGTAGAACGATTCTTTGGACACTCCATTAAGACCATAAGGTCACTGCCAGGATGCCTACGTGTACCCGTTCTGAATAGTAATGAAGACACAGATACGTTCCGAATCAAATCTGGGACCACTTTCTTTTTTGATAGATTGCAATTTCGAAAGTAGGATTCGCATATATTTAATTGTTGTGCCTTGAATTCTATGAAGATAAGATCTAAGGTAAAAGTAACATGAACAGTAATATGACACGAAATAGTCATCAGTGGATAATATACTTATTATAATACAGCCCGAAACATTTTCTTGATATAAAAACCTTCTATAATTTTTTGTGTCACGCTTCTTATAGTTTTGACTATAGAAGATTATGATGATGACAATGACTAGGTTCTAGTGTGTCACTGTCGATAACCATTATAGAAATCGTCGGTAATCGACACGTTCTAAGCTAATGTAATATATAAAGAGTCGATTAAGTTTTCTCTGGCAATTTTCTATATTAATTTTTACTTTCCTTTATTTAATTTTCAAAGTTTCACGTCGCCTGCGCGTCTTAAAAAGTGTACGACAGGTTATTAGACTTTCAAGATTACAAAGTATTTTTAATTTAAATCGTTTAATTTGAATGTTGTGATGTTTCCCCAAAAATCGTGTTTCATACCGGGACTTTCATATTTTTTACAACAAAAACCATCGTACTTTTCTGTGATAAAAACTATCTACATACTGAATTTAATCTGAATTAATTCTGCGGTTTAGGTGTGAAAAGTTATAACAATAGCCTAACTTTCGCATATTTAGTCTCAGCAGCATGGATACATTTTAATAATTGATTTAAATTCTTATTTATATCATTTTAAGTCCCCTCGTTTAAACTCGTGTAACACATATTTCAACGTCTAAAAAAATAATTTTCACCATGGAAACCTGTAGTTATTAAAAATCTTGATCACGGAATTGGGATAAGAGAATCACAAAAGACTATTCTCATGGTCACAAATGTGTGTTTTATGTTAATGGTGTCGCCTTATAAATGAATGCATTAGATCAAGTAGAAAGTATTTCGTGGTCACTGTGACCAGAATTATTATTTCCTTGAATAGATTTAAATGTTTCGCTAAATGAGAGGTTGTTGTTTTATTATTTAGCAGGATTAGAATTATTTAATCGAAATGTTGATAAAGGGCGTCGTAAAGATAGTAATAATATTTATGCTAATATTTTGACAAACTATTTTAATAAGTACTTGTATACTAAATCGTTTGTAAGCACAAGATGAGTATAGCTTGACCACAACCTCTGAACCGATCCCTAGGAATGTGGAGCTTGGCGGGGGACGGGTAAGAAAGAGTAAAAGTACACACGAGATGTGAAATATTTAAATTGTAATATATTTAAACTTTTTTAACGTACGAATGGAGTATAAAACGTAGCGTATAATAGTGTATAAAGCATTGATTCTTGATGTATAATTTGCAGCCAACTTAAAAATTATGTTTCTCTCATCGCGAGACAGCGCATGACCTATCTTGGAATTTGGCCTCGTGTGTACACTACCTCCGTCGGCGTTGACGCCCGGTAACCATACAATGCTTACCGGTCGTACCATCCCCCGCCCCGTTATGCTCAGACTCAAGGCGCGGTATAGCGATTGCGGTCAAGCTATTATAGTTCTCATTTTAGCGATAAAAAGTTTTTTTATCTCATTTATTAGCAAACTATGGCGCTAGGCACAAAGCTAGGCATTCAAATCACAAAAAAAGTTTGCCCTTCCAGCGGAGATTTTACAGCGAACTCTATATTAAAGTTTTTGTATGATGTACCATACAAAGTCTATATAAATATTATTCTTTTTTTGGACATTATATGTTATATGAAAAAAAAAATTCATATAATTCATTAATCTCGGTTTTACGTAAACATTTTATCAACATGTTTTGCATTATGGGATGAAAGTAAAACCCAGTGAGGCCAGTAAAAGTCACCACATTCCGCTTATAAAATTGTTATGGCCCAAAACTGTACATTTGTGGTCACTTTCTCGGTGAAATAAGGTCGACGCATACCAGTTTTTAAAAATTCGTTAAAAATAATGCAGTTTTTATATGATAAATGAATTTTCTCCGTAAAATAGTAATCCACTTCGTACTTGCAAACGGGTGTTTAAAAGGAAAATCTTTTTGGAAAAAAGGTATCTGCTTTAATGTTGTAACAAAGGACATCGTTCATTTTGGACCAAAATATGAAATTGCCGGCAAAAAAAAAAGTAAAACAGACAATCCCAACAATTTTTAGTATTCGCATATATATCGCACGCAACAGTTGTTTATCGCACAAAATGATAACTACAAAACCTAAGTTTTAATGTACAATCAGGGAAAGCAGGAACAGTGCCAGACTGCGGATCTAAATAAATTGGTCGCCTTATGTCAAACCCAGCCGACAGATTGCGACTCACACGGAATTGACATATTCGGACCAAATGACGTAGATTCGTCAACTTGCTCTCTTTCATTTTCTCCCATGGTACAAGTGTACAAACATATATTAACAAAATGTTATTATCTTAAGTAGGTAAGAACCAAGAACATTATTATCTCTCCGTAATTAAGTGACAAAAATTTTTTAACATACCCCAAGTAAATCTTAAGTAGACTTGTCATTATAGGTCACATAGGTCAAACACCTGGTGGGTTGTTGCTAAAGATTATACATTAATGATAGCATTAATTTGATTTTTTCAAAAACAAAATAAATTTATCTCCATAATCCAATCTCCATCCTTTCAAATAAGTCTCCACCAAAAATCAAGTCAATTAGTTGTTTCGTTTGTGGCGTGAAGAAAAGGACAAACAAATATGGCTTTCCTTTTATAATCTATATCATTATATAAAATCCTTTGTCCTGAACTATATGCATTTAGGAATCAACGTAACAGCCTAGACCACTGATCGTAGAAGCATAAAATTTGGGAGGAGTGTTCTCGATATGACTAATATGAAGGGATTTTTCGAAATTTATTTAAGGGAGTATAAAGGGGGGTTTATAGTTAGTATTGGAGAACGCGATTCCGTAGTTCGATCTGATTCAAAATTTGCAAAAACAATGCTTAAAACATTTCATGGAGGATTTCATTCATAGTTCTTGGAATATCCATTAATATTATTAATGTGAAAGTGTGTTTGTTTGTTTGTCTGTTACCTCTTAGCGCTTAACCGTTAAAACGAATTAGCTGAAACTTGGTATGGATATACTTTGAGTCCCAGTGAAGGACATAGGATACTTTTTATCCGGAAAAAATTTACAGTTCTCGCGCCATAAACGAATTTTAACGCAACGCAGTTGCGGGTAGTTTATTTCTTCATAAAAGGCCGGTAACGTCCGAGAAGTAGCACTTGCGATATTAAAAAAAAACATTTCTTTTACAATTCTGTTACAATTTAATCAGAGGTTAGAACCACCTGGTTAGTATATATACTAACCAGGTGGGACCACCTAATACAAGTATTATATATAATACTTGTTAGGTGGTCCACTCTTCCTTATAAATATGTCATACAAAACAACTTTGTAAAAGTGAATGAAAATAAAGAAAAAGATAACTGATTAATCTATAAATCAAAATTAATAGAACAACATTAAGATATAACGGGTGTCCCCATAGGCGACGGCAGTTGCTTTCCATCAGGTAGCCTTCCCCCTAAATATATTTAAATAAAAAAAAAGTAATTGCATGGAGTAAAGTCTTCGATTTATTCGAATATCATCATAATCTGTATCAAGTATTGCGCCGATCTGCGATTCTCCTCGCGCGTGAGAGTGCCACAAATTGTTGCATAAATATATCCGTGTAACTGCACTTAATACGTGGTGGGTCACGCGTAGTCGTAGTCTGTACAAGGTGTTTTTTTACACCCCACGTAAAAAAAAGATTGTCAAAATTTTTGAGTGCCTGTGTGTGTCACCCATCAAGCAAGAGAAGTAATTTGAGCCATCCGTATCCGAAACTTATCAGTTTATTAGCACTGATATATTAACCCCCAACCAACTAACGCTGGCACTAAAATACGCACCAGTAAGAGACATGTGTGTACGCACTCCGATACTTCCGACTTATCAGAGCGCAGTGGCTTTGCGGGGATTTTTTTCGAACAAAACTAATAACATTTCCTTTTTTTTGTTATGTGCTCGATGGTGTCACTCAAGTGAATGAAGCAAAATAAATTTTGTTTATTTTTGTAAGAAAGATACAATGTTCCAGACGTGAGTGTTATCAGACATATTTTATTATTAGACCTATTTATATATTGCTGATGAAAATCGATCAGGCCGTTTTAAACTTTTGAGTGTGAAGGGTGGAAAAACAGCAGAATGTCTGTAAATATACCTACTGTGTGTCAAGAATTATTTTTATTTTATTTATAGTAATTATTGCATTAGCATTGTGTCTGAATTATATTATTGCTGTGCTCGTATACTTAAGTACTGTTGCTTTCTCATTTATATGCTAATTAATCGTAATAAATCTTTTCACTTATTACGTTAAATTAAATATTGATCTATTTCAGTAATAATTGTAATAAAATAAAATCCTATTATTAACTAAAACTTGGTTTTGAAAGTAATTGATAGGCAACACAACTTATCCAAGAGATGAAGTATGGAGGATCTGTCTAATAAGTTAAGCGTTTATCAAGAAGCAGCGAAACAACCCCCAATTTTTGGTAATAATCAGTGTGCGCTCACCCTTATCTGTTGACGGAAACACCAAATTCCTGCGAGGTTGGTCAGGTTGGTAGCGTGACGTCACACCAGTGAAAGTGGCTTTTCGTTCACAGATGTCTAATGGTGGAGTCGTGTTCGCTATGCCGCTGATGTAATTGTTTGAAAGAGAAATTGTTAAATAACGTCAAAATGGCAATTTAGTTCGTAAAACAATAATCATCGCTGAAGCATGATGTTGCTGTAAATAAGACTGGCTTCTAGGGCCGAAGGAAAGCTATTTAACGCCGTGGTCAAGTGGAAATAGGAGTGAGCGTGACTCGGGGGTCTTGGGTTCGATTCCCGCGTTGGAAATATGTTATTTCCGTGTTTAATTAGGACAATGTATGGTGATCACCCGATTGTTTGACAATTCTACAATTAAATAAAAAAATGACACCAGGATGCCTAACCACTATACTAAACGTGAAAGAGACGATGGATGACACCTTTTTCATTCGTCCTTTTTCAGTATAAGGCCGGTAATACACTTGCAACGTTTTTGCTGTTCCAAAAGCAGTTGTTTTCCATCAAGTGACTCGTCTGCTCGCTTGCCCCCTAAATCTCCTAAAAAATTACTATAGTAATGTTGTGCGGTAACATTATTTTACAGGCTTCTCAAAAGCAATCGTCTACAGAACAAAACTTTTCCAGAACAACAATGTAAATATTGAGAGAGACCTTTCTCTGGAAAATTACCATTCATTCGTTTTCACAAAAACCTTCACTCAGTGTCAATGCTCTAGAAATTGTAATTTCGAATTTCCCAATTCACACGGGATATAAAACAATGTAGCGTAGTGAGTATTCATTAGCTCATGTCACAGTTGTGTGGATGAGAACATATACTTATAGCCAAACATCATGTTGTGTGAGAGAACCATGCTTTGGCGCGAATAGATCGGCTCGAACGGAATCACGGAATCACAGAAAAGCCCACGTGAAACACCACTGGCGGATGCCCAACCCCCTCCACCATTCTGCTCGATTGTCCCCTAATTTTATTAAAAACTAATTGGCGCTTGCAACTTTGTTGCGCGAAAACTTATATGTCACACGGAAACCTATATGTTTCACAGCTATAAACCAAAAAAAGATTTATTCAAATCCTTCGCGTAGCTCCTGAGATAAGCGCGTACAAACAGATTAGCAGACAACTTTTTTTGTCGATATGTGTTCTATTACTGTTCCTTAGCACCACCATATTTTTGTCGGCATTCAAATGGATGTGAGAATTGTTTAGAATTTTATTATATACAGGAGATAGCACAGGAGTCCCATTTTACAAACTATATACTATATAAAAATAAGTCAGGTTTTCCTTCCTGACGAACTTTCTCCTGAACGCACAAATAAAAAGTATCC
>JAOTAV010012106.1:1399-26556 GCA_026546445.1 Cyclargus thomasi | reverse complement strand
TAAAAATTATTGGAACAAGAAAATTGAATTCCTGCCTTTACTTGACACTGGCCATGGTTATAGCCAAGCGCCATATATGATAAAAAAAAATAAAAGAAGTAGCACTGTCAATTATTCAATTGACAGTGACATTATGGCACAAGTGTCAACTATAAAAAAATAACCTAAAAATTTACTGTTTTATCAATCATTATTGTTTTGTTACATAAATTATAATATATATAGTGAAAATGAGAATAACAACGGCATTATTGGCAGGCCCAAAACAAACCCATGCTAGAAGACCTCAACTGGAAAAAAAAGTTCCGTTTCAAATGTTGTTACCCCTTAAGTTGAGAAAAGAAGTTTCTGGCAAAGGGGATAAGATGAAAGAAGCAGTGTGTATGCAGGAGATGGCAGTAATGTTTGCATGTTTTAAGAAGAATGAGTTTGACCAAGCGCAATGCCTTAAAGAAATAACTGCCTTCAAAAGCTGTTACAAAGATTATAACGAAAGGGCTAAGGTACAGCATGAACAAGCGAAAAAAGGTATATTAGTTCCAGGAGAAAAGAATTTGACTCACAGACAAGTTAACCAACTGTTAAAGTCATTTCCTCCACTGCCATAGCTCTTGTTATTACATTAGGATATAGGAATATATTTATGTAGACTATAAGTATTGTTTTATTTCAGCTTGTTACAACTAACTGGTTTGGATCCATGGTACACAATTAGACTTTGCTTTGGTTTTTGCTAAACTTTGTTTTGTGTGACATTTATAACAAATACTTAGGCTTTAAACAATTGCACTTAAAGTTTCTGAACTGAGTTGAATAGAAATTGTGAGTCTGCCCTCTGGTAACAGTTAGAATTTGTAAAGTAATATCACTTTAGTTATTTATACATGTGGCACTGTTACATGTTATTGTTTCTTGCTACTGCATTGACTTGCAGAAAAACCATATCTCAGCAGTGATCGGTCAAACTATGAGTTAGGTCTCATATTGATGGCTAAGAACCAAATACTGCTCTACAAAATCTCAATTTATATTGTATAGAGGAAAAAAACTTAATAAAAATTTAATATTATAGTTATGGATTATTTAAACAGAAAATATTCCTATAAAATACTACACTTTATTACTGGTCACCACATTTTTTTTTGAAATAACGAAAAGAACAATATTTTGTTAAGAGACCTAAATAAAAAACCAATAATCAAAAAAAACTAGATAGCAGCATTTGATTCTTAACCGTTGATATGTGGAACCAAATTCTGATAGCACATCCCCTGGGTTTATTGGCATTGTTATTGGCATTTTATTATCGTTATAGAAGCCAAAAATATAGTTAGTTTTTTTGACTGTCTGTCTGTATGTTTGTTCCAGCATCACGCGAAAACTACTGATCCAATTTGAATGCGGCTTTCACAGTTATATTTGTCTTCTTCTAACTTAACATCTGGTATATAAAATTTTTTCCCCCCACCCCTCTTTTTTGGAAACTTGAACTCCCTCAAACTTACTTTCAAACATTGCGCAATCTTCAATTTACCCTATTAAAAATTACGAGTATATTAAAAAAACCACAAACTAGTAATCATTTATTTATAATTAGTAATATTCTGCAGGCACCCAGCAATAAAGTAATTTGGCACATACCTACCTAAATTATTTTGGAGGATGTTTAGTAAATTTCTCTCCTCATTAACAAATTAACAACGACGCGTATCCGCAATTTTATGAATACACTAGATATTGCCAGATACTCCGGTAAATTTCATGTTTCTACGATCAGTGGTTTAGGCTGTACGTTAATTCCTAAATACATTTAGGAATTAATTCCTAAATACATAAAGTTTAGGATAAAGGATATAATGATATAGAAGATTTAATGATATAGATTCTATTTAATGATATAGAAGATAAAGATTATACTTACATTAGACTAGTACCTGTATGTTTCGTGTTTTCATAAAATTTAAAACCGCAGAGCACTATACATGTTGTAATATTCTGATTAGGTAGCAAAGAATTTGAGCTTAAATAGCAATAATTGACCGAATTTGGTCTGTTGCACGGTGTTTATTATCATTCCGTTGCGCCAAAATTCATTCCTCGCGTGGGTACCATAGATTTTTCGTGGATGAAAAGTATCCATTGTCCTTCTCCTGGACTTATAGTATCTCCATAACAAATTTCAGCAAAATCGCTACAGCGGTTTGGGTGTGAAGAGGTAACAGATAGACACACTTTCGCATTTATTATATTAGTATGGAAGTATGGATATCGGTGCGGCTGGTTCGACACGCTTGCACATCCAATACGGTTCGCTTTACACCGATTCGATCGTGCATTGGTCGCCGCACCGAACCATTGATCGGACCACGATGTTGGGCAACTTTTTGCGTAGCACGTGGTAGCCCATCAAGCATGAATTCTTACCGACGCGACCCAAAGAATACTTTGCAGTTGGCACGTAAGGACTATTTCCATTCAGGAACGTGGGACGGGGCGGGCGACGAAAAAAAATACTACTGCCGTCAGCGTCGACAACTGACAGAGTAGCACGGCCGCTAACCATGGTAACCCTCCCTCGCCGCGCCACGCTTATACTCAAGGAGCGGTATAGCTCTTGTGGTCAAGTTATAGTACGAGCGAGTCCAAGCAGGTCAACGCACGCAATAAGCTTAAAAAAAAAACAAATTAAAAAGAAAAATTTATTTCATAGACTTGGTTGAATAAAATCTATCGCTATCAAACATGTGCGGAGTGAACTTATACATTTGGTGCGGATTCAAAGCCGACACGACTCTCATGACTTTAATTGGTGGTTCATTTACAAACAGCATGTTATCCAAAGAAGTTTTTGATGGTTTCTCAACCACTTCTGGCTTTTCTTCAATATCTTCTTCCTTACTTATAATCGGTTGCCCTCTTATGATGCAATATGCAAAGAATATAAGAATAGTATAGGAAATGAGTAGTAGGATTAAATAAAATATGATCTTCCCTTTATTATTGCCTACAAGCGTGCTAAGTGCGTCTATACATCCTATTCTTAATTTGGTCTCCGTTTCAAAATTTGTATTATTGGTAGAACATCCTTTCGATTTTGGTATAAGGCTAGTTTTGTTTATCAACAAACAACATTGAATTGGAAATATTTTATCTCCATTCTGGCTCTCCCAAAAAGAGTTCTGGAAATCCCGATAGCCTTTAACGCCACAACAATCGTAGTTTAACATAACATAGTCCCACAGATGACTGATAAAATCGTTTTCTTTCCCATAATTCGTTTGAATTGTCGATTGTAACAACTTCAAGGTGCTCTCGTTCTTCGTATAGACATTATAAATACCAGATATGAATAGGAACCAAAATGCTACGGCAGTTATAAGAGATGCTAGGAGTATGTAGGACTTGATGCCGCATTTGCTTTTGCACCCTGACCCTAGAATACCACAGCAAGAGGTCACCATTATCAATACAAAAATCGGTATGAGTATAGACGTCATAGGAGTCACCCAAAGGTTGAGGTTCACGAATTCGGCTATGCTATAAACGAGTGAACTCTTAGTCACCGTATAGTTGACGTCGCGGAAAAATTCCGTGTTGATCATGCACCAAACGCAAATAATACAGCCGATTACACTCAGTATAAAGAATAATATATTAGTAAATCCTAAACATGTTCTCGGCAAAGCAACAGAATGCATACTTTGGAAGATATCTGACAGAAATCATTGAGGTTTATCAATGGACAGAAATCAATATTGTATTAGGTTTATCGATATTGTCAAGGAGGTTTTTATAAATTTATTGTTAGGTATAGTACAGGAGTAGAGGTAGAGTAGAAGTTTCTAGACTAGACGGGATCAAGCACTCAAGTCCCAATCAAGGTGATGTTAGTCCGGTTGATAATGATACATTGTCCTTCTATCCACGGCCGTGGTGGTTGATGTACCTTGGAATGTGAAAGAATGACGTAGTGTTTGGTGTTTCGTCGGAATTTGTGTCATTTCTCATTATAATTTGCAATTATGCCAGAATATAAATAATTAGATATGGAAAAACTTCCACGTATGCATATTTAAAGATTTTAGTTTTCCCGCTTTTTATTTGACATTGACCATGGATAATAGCCAAGCGCCATAAAAAGAAAAAGTGACATGACAGCGTCCTGACTGTTGACAGCTACCAGCTGTCAGCAGTACATTTCGATGATTGAATAACCAAAATTGAAGAAAAATAATTCGCAAAAATAAGAAATTTTGTGCTTAAAGAACCTAGAACGCTTCAAAATGCTAAAAGCAATTGCTGCAACAGGCAAACTGTCGATTACGACCTTGTCAAGGTAAATGAAATTACAAAACTATTGACTTTAACATCTCAGCATGTCTTGAAATTTATTGGTTTCGGGTATTTTCAGGTCTGTAGGGGCTTTGTCAGCGACACCCTCGAGATTCATGTCAAGCGAGGATCCGTCTAAACTTAGGGAGGCGCCCATCAAAGACAACGAAGCAGTAATTGCTTTGCCAGAGGAGGTGAAAGAAAGAAGTGTTCCTGATCTTACTATAACGGTCCCTAAAAAGGTATTAACGCCTATTGACAAAGTCGTAATATTATATTCGAAACTTGATTCTTAAAACTTAAACACAATATGTTAAAATCCACATATTTACCTTACATTTTTTGTTACTATCACTAAACTCAAAGTTCTGAGTTCAAAGCCTCCAAGCGCACAAATAAGAGTAATTTTAAATTAAATTTCACCTAATGTAGATTAGTTATGGAAGTGTGTATGTACTTATAATATAATTTTAAAATTCCAGGTGGACCTTAGCTCCATAACTGGTGTACCCGAAGAGCATGTTAAAACCAGAAGGGTAAGAATCTACAAACCACCCAAGAATGCCATGCAGAGTGGTACCAACAACATTCACCACTGGGAGATGGAGTTTGACACTCGTCAGCGTTGGGAGAACCCATTAATGGGCTGGACATCCACTGGCGACCCACTCTCCAACATGAAGATTCAGTTCACCTCTCCGGATGAAGCCATTGAGCATTGTGAAAAGAATGGATGGGCTTGGTATATTGATCAGCCTAAAATCGAGAAAGAATTGAAGCCAAAAAGCTATGGACTGAACTTCTCATGGAACAAACGTACTAGAGTTTCTACAAAGTAATTATAGTTTGCCGCATATAGAATTATAGATAGCTGTATTTTATTGTGGTAAGTCACCATTTTTATGTAAATAAATTTTTTGTTGAAGTAAAATCAATTTTTTTATTCATACTGCTATATATGGGTCACAAAACATTTTTTACATTTGCGGATTTTAAACACAGAAACAGGCTTTCAGACAAAGATAATAAAGTTTATAATATGCTGTAAAATATAATATACTGACTATCTACAATCACCAAAACATTTAAGCACTTGTTTTAGCATTTCTGTGACACCATAATATACAATATGTTTGGATTTGGAGGCACTCTTTTGCCAGTAAATAGCACTTTTATTATGAATATGAAATTGTTGACTTATGTCAAGGTACATATTAAAAAAAAAAATTTAGGGTAATAGTAGACAATAAAACAACAGGGTCAATTTTTTCATGTTTTTTTAATCATAGTTTTCAACATGGATAATTTATATTTTGTACCTCGGAAGAAAATCAAATTTCGCCGTTACTCACTTAAAAGTTCTTATTTACATATAATACACAATATATCTAATGTTGATCAAGATCCCAACATATTGTTAAAACCAGTTTTTTATTTTGCCCACACAACAATTAATCATTTTAAATGAAATTTTGTTATTGTCTGTTCTATTTTGACCTTATTGCAAAATGTGCATGCTACTTGTAAGGCCCACTTGCTGGTTTAAGTTTACTGTGAAGAAAAAAGTATTTTATTACTTTAGAAATACAACAAAAATGTATAATAAGATGATAAAAACCCATGTAGTCACCCAACAAATTACATATAGTGACATTTTCAGTTGACTGCCAATCTTTGGCTGACTGTGGCTGAGTACCTCACCGTACACACGTTGAAATAATAATGTGCACGCCCCCATTGTATCCAGCCTTACTTGTGGGTTTTTAAATAATTATTTTTAAAGGATGACAACAAAGTTCTATTAAGACATGAAGCTTAAAATATTCACTTGAAGTCAAAATAGAAAACTGGTTACTACAGGTAATTTTGAATAACGATTTCATTGTGCTTTTAAGATTGTTATTCGAAATGACCTGTGAAAAAGGTACAATCAGAGAAATTGAAACAGATACAGATCATGGATCTTAGTAATTTGGTCGGGTTAAGTCAAACTCAGCCGACAGATCACGACTTGATTGAATTGACACATACCGACCAAATGCCGTAGATCCGTCAACTGGCTCTCTTTCAATTTCCCCCAATATACATCTCCGGCGCGATTAAAGACTAGATCGGTGCAGACTGACGACTAGCTGTCGCGTTGCGGATATACAGCTTGGCAAAGAAGAATCTGGTGCTGAGATGGCTGGAACTAAAATTTTTTTATACGGCAACTTTACAGTTCTTTTCAAATCCAGTCCAAAATGTGTCAAAATTGAGTTAAAGCGTAGCAAAGGGTTGCCTATGATAATTCATGCTTAATATATAGAGACCTAACTCAAAATTGCCTGTTGTAGGTAAATTTCATTTAAGTTCCTTACCTTTAATGACAATTTCCCGCAGCGACCGATTTTAAGTTTAAAAACAATATTTTTTGTCAAGCTGTACATTGTATGCACGTTACAATCAAGGTGTACAAAATTCTGTCGCACAACTGCGTGTGTCTTCTTTTTTAAAAATAAAATTATTTCAAGTTGATAATTGTTATGAATGGAATGATCCATAGGCGATTACCCTTAAGTACCATTAATGAACCTATTACAAATTTAAATAGCCAAGGAATTCTTAAATAAAGAGGCCATCAAGCAAAAAAGGTGGACAAACTGGTCACCCATCTGTTTTGCTATACTTTTGACGTTAGCGCATGAATGACCCTGATAAAAAATAGACCCTGTAATCTATTTTTCCATGAAATAATGTAGGCTTTCTTTCATTCATTAAATGGTCTTTATTATTATATGGTAGGTGCCCAAAGAAAGCATCCATTGTTTCTTTGTACGATCATAACATAGCGGAAGGAATTAATGGTGAAAGACGGCAACAATTTTGTCGCCCGCGTGAGTTATGGCAAATTTAATTTTTATTATTATGTTATGGCAACTACAGGCGATGACAAGCGAGCACGATTGTGTAGTCATACTCGCTTGCTCGATAATGATCATCTATGATCGCCTTCCTTCCTTCGTTGACAAAGTACTGCAAAAGATTATGTGGACGCTTGGCTGACATGGCTGTTCATTTATTATCCGTCTTGGCTACTCAATCGCGCCTGAGCTACAATTTTACGATGTATGATTTTAATCGTCTACGTTACAAGATAAATTATTGTGTTTTACCTATTTACAAATTAATTACTAGGTCAGACCTCATTTTAAATTGAAATTTAGTTAATACTATATTTAAAAATAAGTGAAATTTATAACTATACAAATGGATAGAAGCAAAAAGTGTTTTGTTATTGTATGGTTATCCTTATTGGCAAAAATCTAGCTATATCTACGATAGATGGAACTTCAGAAGCGATGTGTTTTGTAATAATTGATAATCCTACAAATTTTAGTCACAACCATACAGGTAACTCCAATCTCATAGCTTATGAGGTGCTACTATACAGCAATAAATTAAAAATAGTAGTGAAATCATAGTATAATGAAACAGAGCCCTTGGCCAACCCGCATTTATCGTAAAAGTTACTGAGTTCCTTTACAATTCGTCAAATAATGCATCTTTCAAATTTTTAAAGAAAAAAAAAATACGTCCCCTCTGAGAGACGGTAAAATATCTGATTGTAAAATAAAACTATTATTATAACCAGCCTATAGCGTCCCACTGCTGGGCAAAGGCCTAGCCAAAATAAACATTAACATATTCTAATTTCTATGGAAAATATATTTTTAATATCTAGGAAAATAAAGCTAAGTTTAGACTACGACACATAAATGTCACACATAAATATGCTGTCGACTATTTACACTAGACATTTAGGACACTATATTTTACAAGGCAGTTGCTGATACGACACTCATTATAAATTCACAATTGTAACTGCTATCTGTACGGAAACATTCGATTTATACGAGAAGGGCGTACGGTGTGTCTAGTGTCGTAGTCTAAACGTGTCTTAAGAGTATTTAGTTCCAATTAGCAGTTGGCAAGAAATAAATTTAACCAAATATTTATCTAATTATATAATATGCTTAATAATGATTTGTGCGTTTTCTATATCACAGTACAACAAACAATACTAAATTAAGTGTCTGCCAATAAGGACAACATTTTTTAAACAAGACTTTTATTAAAGTATTGTGGAAATTATTATGTTTTAAATTATTAGGGTTACCTTTTGATCCATACTAATATTATGAATGCAAAATCGTGTCTGTCTGCCCGATTTTGATAAAATTTAATTTGAATATACTCTTAATGATTCCTGGCAAAGGATTCTCTTACCCCGAAAAAAGGGCATGTTTTCCGCGCGATAAACGAATTTTGGGGCAACGTAGCTACGTTTGTTATTAAGTAATAAATAAATATATGGTTTCAATAACAATAAATGATTTAGAGCGTCCGTACCCTCGTGGGAGAAACCCGGGTGGAGGCATGTACCAATCAGACATTTTCCGATCTCAAGTACATAATGCATGTGCTCATTGCCATGGGAGAGCCATGCTTCGGCACAAACGAGCCGGCTCGACCGGAGTTATACCACGGCCTCAAAAAAACTGGCGTGAAACGGCGTTATGCTGTGTGTGACTTTACCGTTGGCCCAACTTCCCTAATCCCTTGTCCTTATTCCCTCATAAAGACCGGCAACGTACTTGCGACTCTTTGGATGTCGCGAATGTCTATGGGCGACGGCAATTGCTTTCTATCACATAACCCGTCTGTTCGTTTCCATTAAATTAGCCATTCAGAATTTTCATAGTCTGTTTTATGGTCAATAATAATAAGCCCGAAATGCTGAAACATTGTATGTAGATTGAACAGAAATTTAGTTAGAAGGCGTTTTTTGACTTGGTACACTTTCTTTAAAATGTTTTTTTAAGTTCTCGATCTCACTGCGATTTTTTTTTTCATGCTAGTTACTAGACTAGATAGAGACAGCTGATAATATTTATTGTCCCGATTTGCTTGATAAATGGATATTTCGAGAAAAAACTAATATTTTTAAAATCACAAAGTATACTTAACAAGAAACAAGAATATACCTATCGTTCTTAACCTTAAAAGTTTTCTGTTTCTTAACCATGCTATATTGCCTTTTTGCCTTTTCCAAAAAAGAAGACATTAAAAAACGATGTTTTTTTTCCATTAACACACGCGAAAAGAATTAAAACAAAAAAAAAAATATTTTTTACAGGTGAATCAGTATACTTATTATTTTATTCAATAAACTGAATATGAATATAATAATTATAGTTGTCCATGTATATGTACTTTGATGGTTTGATTCTTTTACACACTACTATAATTCAGTAAAAAGATCGAACCACTACATTGGTATTAGCTCATTTATTTAGAGGTTAGAAAAAAAAAGTTTGGTCCGTGCTGATTCTCCGTAAGGATATTTAAATTTTCAAAACTTTTCAAAGAGAATGACTTTTTTTCTAAAAATTTTTATAGTTAAGGTAAAAATTCTAAAACTGTATTTAAAATTCGAATACGTTACAGCGTTAAGCACTTTTTGCATCTAAGCCTGCGAGTTAGCTAAGGACACATATGCAAATAAATTTGGACGTGAGAAATAGCCGACTCTTGAGCAGTGTCGGATTTATATTTTTAAGACTGTAGGCCACTTTCTGCCGCCTTTCTAGAACGCCGAAGCCAATGGATTCGGGACTGCTCTGAGTCGGTAAATTAATTGACAATAATTGCTATAGGTAGATTCTAATGTACAGTTTCGATGTTGTCTCGGTATGATACAGGAATTCTCATAAATGTCAAACATCAAGCGCGTTCTGATTGATCGAAATTTCAAAAACTCAAGAGCCCTTGGCCCAAACGTTTTCTTTATGGATTGTTTATAGAGTCCACTAAGAAAACTAAAAGTTATTATCTTTCGACTTCTAATATTATCGAACGCTTATGTGAATTCCATACATCTTTGGCGATTTTATAAAGAACGGTGGAAAACGTGTTGTTAGTAATTAAAGGTTCGATTTCAATGACAATAATATTAAGCAATTACGAATCTGTACTAGTGTTAAATTAAAATAACAAATTAGATTTCTTACGACTTTCAACGTTTGTGCGTAGAACGTAACTTAATTAACTTATTAACAAATATAAACAGTTCAACTTAAGCCTAAGTTAACAAGCTTTTAAACTTTTTTTTAAATAATCACATCAATATGGCAGTTAATCTATAACATAAACGGAAACGGACACAACCATATGACCACCACCAACCCTTTTTAAAATCAGTTATTTCACGAAAGGATTTTAGATATCAATCGCGTAAAGAAAGTTCTCATTTCTGTTGCACAAAGACTTAAGTGTTTTTACATTTTCAAACTTGTACAATCAGAGAAGATACAGATCGTGGATCTAAGTAGGTTGGTCGGGCTATGTCAAACTCAGCCGTCAGATCACGGCTTACATGGAATTGATATATTCCGACCAAACGACTTAGGTCCGTAGACTTCGATTTGTACATTCCCCCATTGTACATACCCTTGTCTTACCGAATTATGAGTTTTGTTTATTTTTCATCTCGACGTTGGGTTATGATGGACATTCGACACCTATAGACGAAAACGAACCTACAGCTCTATCTTGAGGTCGAAGCAATTTTATTTATCGATACTCGATAAAGATTATGTTCGTAAATTTTTAGTATGGCTAATTTTACAGCGTCTCTACCGGTAACTAGTGAAACTAAAATTTACGTAGTCGGTATCGAATATCGATAAAAACTATTGCTTTAAACTCATGGTAGAGGTATTATAAAAGGCCTATTAACTTTAAAGGTACTTCAATATGGAGAATTAATCAAAACCAAATTCACTAAATAATCGATTTTAAAAAAGAGCTTCACAATATAAAGTCAAGGCATAACTAATTTCACATTTTATCTCTACTGATGAGAGTTTTGAATTTATAACTATACTTTCAATATACAAATTAACAATTAACTTTAAATAATGTCTTTATTCGAGGCTAACAGCCTATGAGCTTCGCTTTTTTACATATTAAGTGAAGTTATTTAAGTTCCAACGCTCATAATAGAGTCGATATCGATAGTTGCGTGAAAACAGCAGTCGGCGCCTTAACCAGAGTATATAAAACCAGGCCATCTTCTTAGAAACGAACCAGAAAGCATGCATGTGTGTGCCCCAGCATCTCGCCGCCGCACGCACACATTCTAAGCGGTTTTATTAGTGTGCCAAACGAATCATACAACTCTGTGTGCATGCGGCGGATACTACTGCGCACACATGTAGGCCGCGCGCGGTCTTTTCCATGAAGTTGTCTTACTCTGTTCTCTATATACTCTGCCTTAACAATATTTACAGTACAAATTATATAACACTACGCTAAAGAGGGCACTTGTGTTAAACTAATCTGCGATCTATAAGCGAAAGCTAAGCGATTCTCAAACTGTAGTGAAAATTGCACCTTATTTTATTGCAATATGGAAGTTTTTATTTGTCGATTCGTTCATAGGACATTATCTATAACATACTAATCTACATCGAGATCACATACGCTGATAAGTATACTGTAATTTCATAGAATTATTTGTCTGGGCTCCGTTTTCTGAAGCGCGTAGGCGTAGCGAAGACAAATCATCTATGTAGACGCTTCTCGACTAACCTGGCAGGGGGCCTTAGTGCCTTATGGATTTAGATCTTATGGGTACTTATTCTGCTCGAACTCGTGGGTGCACATTAGGCACTGATTACTGCTCATCAATAAAGCATAAAGTTTTGCATTGACGGTACGTCCATTCGATAACAACCTTCCAAAAAGTTGCTATGCACCATCGCAAAATTTAATCATCGACTCTCAACAAGTCTCCGTCATTTGGCCAGATCGTGTTAAGTTATTCATGATAGGCTTGACGTAACTTAACCAAAATTGGAAGGTGTGACAACTGCTTAAATAGATCGATTTCCTTGTCTACTTGAAGCAGTCTTTAAAATAGCAAAGCTTAAAATAGCAATGCATAAGAGAACTGATCACTCCATAAATGTCTCACTTACTTTGATGTTTTTAAAAAATAATCATTCATCCGCGAAGAATGATTCTTGACGTTTGTCTTCAGAGCTTGGCACCCATGTTGATGCCCAAAACAGCATCCATTCGAAACTTCTGCATGCCAAGCATGAACATCATAGAAAAAAAAATTCTCGAGCAGGACATGCAAAATGCCAAATTGACACTGAAGATCAGCTACCTTACTCCCGACAGCATCCTGACATCCAAAATAGTATCCTTTTCAGATGTCAAGAGTATCAAAAGTTGAGATCGAACTGATTCAATTCACGATTCCGTTGGAAGCAAGTCAGTTGTTAACCCAAAAACTTGTCTGTTTACCCATTCTATCATATTCCTAGGCTTGTGATGTCAAGCCTGCACTCCAGCGCCCCTGGGGGTCGAGAAGCGGGAACCTAACTATCGCTGCGTGCTTGTGAACACAATATTCGATATTTGACACTCACTATGGTTGGCGGCCGCCAGGGTTCAAGTTCATCAGCTGGGTTGCTCGTCGCTCTCCCGGTGTACTAGGACGCGGACGACGGTGGCGGGTGGCGGTGGGTTCTCGGCTGGCGGGGGGGCGTCCGGAGGGGAGTCGCGGGGGGGCGGGGGGTTGTCGGGGGACGCCTCCGTGACGAGGATGCTGACGGCGGAGTTAGCGTGCGGGGAGGGGGTCCTCGGCACCTTGCGCTTCGCCGACGGCGGCCTCGAGTTCAGTGAACACCTAAGTGAACCTGCAAAGGGTGGTCATCGATCATCATCATCACTGACTACTCCATCAGATTCATAAGTAAACCCCTGCAAAAGGTAGTATCTATTCTAAAATTGTAGGAGTTTAAATATATTTTACAATCCTATTATTAACCGGTTCCTAAGGAAGCTTAGTCGAGTTGAATCATTAGTTTTGAAAGCGAAGGTAAGTATAAAATATAAAAATTGGTATTTAACATAATTAGGCGTTGCTAAGTGTCTTACGGCCTTCGAAACTTAAACTTTTCAGGAAATCAAGCAATGAAAAATTTATGATAATGTAAAAGCCTATGTCAAACCTTCACTTAGTTACGGTTATGTATTAAAATCTTCTCTAAGTTCGGCATATTATACGTTTAACTTATGTCAAATCATACCTCTGTGACTTTTTTGTGTCAGCTTCGTTCTCAAAATTATTGTATGCAAGTTGACTATGTACTCTGGTGTTTGTCGAGAAAAAATGATGCTGGAGTAAATTAAGGCTGTCTATTATACAAGCCGCGAATAGCAAATTCTTACAAAAACTTGTATTTACAACAATAATGTATTGCCTATATATTACTTACTGCAGAACTAAATAATGATTTGATTTTGCTACTACATAATAAATACATATTTACTGAATGAACAGCTTGTCTAACTAGTAAAGTGTTACGCTAAGCTTAAAATATATTTTTAAAATACCTTGATCTCTATTTACGTATCTACTTACAAAACGAATAAATCTAATAGGTATTTTTTTTGTACTAATAGAAGTTGATACTCGATTCGTAATTTGATCGCGTTATATCTCAACTAGCTGTTGCCCCCGGAGTTGTGTTGGAATTAACACATTGCGATTAAATGTAGTGCGAGTAGATCCGACAAATGGCTAAGAGGAAACAACTTCTTCGATGGTGGAAGGCGATGGTTTGATAATTCACAACCCTATGGCTCAGTTGGTAAACGCGTAGTTGGTAGCGTAAGCCGGGGGTCGCGGGTTCGGATCCCGCCGACGGAGTAAAAAGTTTTTCAATGTTCCTGGGTCGTGGATGTGTATTAAATATGTGTATCATATAATAAAAATCCTAAATATGTGTATAGTATAAAAGTGTTAAATACATTTCCGTTGTCTGGTACTTGTAACAAAAGTCCCTTGGGTACTTAGTACGGGGCCAGACTGACGTGGTGGGAAGCGTCCATAGATATTATCAGTATATATTCAATTATTATTAATACTGTGTATTTTAACTGTTGTTACTTTTGAAGAGTGAATTTTAAATTTAGAAACAGATTTCTTAAATTTCGTGTCGGGAAATTGCTTTAAAGTTCTTTGTTTATAAACTGCTGCTCAGTTACACTCAGAGCAGATAGTTTTTTTATATACAGAAGTTTGCATAGATATTGTGACGAAAAGTACATATTAACTCGTAGTAAAAAAAAGTTTTCTTTACAAGTCCTTGTAACTTACTACGACTAGTATAATTATTACTTAAGTCCTTAACGAATAATTATACTAGTAATAATACGTTGAAAGGACTGTATGTGCACCTCACTTCGAGCGTAATTTAAGAGTATCAGTGCAAAAATAGTATATTATATAATAGTATATAACTTATACACATCCAAATAATCACGTTTTTGTCACAACCCATAAGGTACAGATTATATTATTATTTGAGGTTACATTCTATTTATTTGACAGATTTTGTATGGAGAATCTGTCAAAAAGTTATGGATAGCCTAAAAGAAACTTTTTCAGTTATATTGACTTCAGAACATATTATAAAAAAGGTTTCACGGCATTTAAATTTTCTTACCATTCCTACAGACGTATCTTACCTGTTACATTTTATGATACGATCCAAATCTGTATCTTCTACGACTTTTACCTAAGATGGATCAGCTAGTAGGATTATATTTGATCAAAAATTATTTCGGCATCTAATTATCGTAATTTTCCTATAAATACTTGTCATCACCTGTTTGCCAATTATAGACTAACACATACTTACACAATTTACAATAACATTTTAAACCACATCGACATGCAGTAAACAAATGTCAAATTGTACAAGCACATTTCAAATATAAAAGAAGCGACATGCAAAAGATCGATGTAAAATATACAATTCAAACCTCCAGTCATAGTCGTCGGTTTATGCGATCCCTAGAAGCAGTACCATGCAATCAAGAGTTCTCTTCAGTAGAAATGACAAGCAACAGTCTTGTATAGATGTCGTATTCGCATGTATATAATGTGAACGTGACGTTTTACGAGTATATACCGTCCCTGGCCAATTTATTATACTCACTTCGAACATTTATTAATATCTAGAATTTCGATCATTTTTTTTTTAATAGCTATTAAGCCTAGATAACATATAAAATACTTTTTATCTCGAGAAAACGTAGAGTTTCTGCGCGATATAAACATTTTCGCGTAATGAATTTGAGGTATAACTAATGAGTATAATAATTTGGCCATCCACTGTAAAAGCCCGATTTATATGCGTCCGTCCTTTTATACTCGTATATACTAAAGTAGGTGGAGTAATTACATTTCCCTAAGTAATGACGCGTGACAATTTTTGGGGGGGGGGGTTCGCCAGCTCCGCTGACCTTTCAATAGTTCATTTATCGCCGAATTGAAATTATTATAATAAAAAAAAGATAGAGTTGCTACAGAGCTCAGCTATATAAATTTGGATGTCATTAATTTATAAAATAAATTAAAGTAAAATGGGGAAGTCAAAAAAAGATGGCCAATATTATACGTATGTATTTGAATTGAAATCAGGGGGCGCCGAATGGTCGCCAAATGGGCTCGCTCAGGGCGCTGGTAGGGCTAACGTTGATCCTGTGGACGCATATAAAGCGAGCTTAGACTTGAACTGTGAATCACTTTCTATGAGAGAACACCCTTAGGTAAGCGATATACATAGGTAGAACATTCAACATACATACTTGACATGTTTTTCGCGCTACACATCAAATATTGATTAGTTAAATATAATATCGGTTGGTAGTATGCACAAATTCATTTTATTTCTGTAAAATATCCTGAACGGGTTTTAAACTTCAAGAAAAAACTGTAGGTATGACTAAAGTTCTTCTATAAAAGGATCTGTATTGAATTTTTTATCCTTACACTTTTTACAATCCTTACACTTTTTACAGAAATGTAGCAATCTTAAAGTGTATTTAAAATGAATTTATGACAAATATTTGGCGACAGTATAAAAGTATAATAAAAATTAAGCTTAGCCGTATAAGCTTAATGTAAAAAGTTGTCGTAAAAGAAGTTTTTATAGATTAAATTATAATTATAGCTCAGTTTTGGAGCTAGAAAGATATAATATAGTAATATAGGGTACATTTATTATAATAATATTGCGAGCTTTTGGTTTAAATTATACATTCAGTTAGGATAAAAATAAAATTTCTTTAAGTATTTATTAAGGAAGAAATGTATTTTTAAAACAAGTCAGACTCGAGTTGTATTGCACATATTAAAAAAATAAATAAATGGTTATTAGAAAACTTCATGACTTCAACTATAAAGGAATTTGTCGATCTTGATTCGCGTAAGATTATTGTAATGCTTTTGGTATTTTAATTATCGTTACTTGTTAACTGAATATATAATTTGATACTATATCTAAAAGAAAAAGACACAGAAAGCAAAACTTTACATATGAACCTGCGCGTTTCAGAGTGCCATCTTCATCAACCGCATCTTGGTGGCGCAGAAAAAATGGCAAACCGTACGCCGATCTCCTCCGCGGCGGTGCCGATTCCGACCCACTCGGCTATGAATATAAAGTATGCATGAGCTAATCCTGTTCTCAATTGGCATGCATATTGAATTTAAATTTCGATTTAATTTCATGCATGATGAGTCGTGTCGAAAGCCTCACTAAGGTCGGAGCTGGTTTTCCAGCAACAATTTGACTATTGCCTGTGAATTCAGTGAGTGTATCCTTTTTATTGAATGACTTTAGGAGTAATGGTATTACCTGTTCCCCTGGTGCCGCTCCCGGCAGCAACAACAATGGTAGATTCAACCAGGCTCCACCGATTTCGCTGATGTCGGAGGCATCAGACGCTCGTGACGATTTGCGACTAGAGGCATGTGACCCCCTCCGCACGTGTAAGAGCGCGCTCAGCCTCCCGCCCCACCCTGTACCGGGCGACCATTTCGTACTCTCTTCTTCTTGCGAGGGACTACGATTCTTACGCCTGCAAACGTTTCGTCTCTTAGTACCGTAGTTACTTATCTCTTTAAGGCGTGTGATTTTATATTTTGTTTGTTAGCTCGTAATAAGTGTCAGTTACATTTACCGTCATTATTCAATTGGTTATTATTTTTTGAATTATATGTATTATATAATATATTACTTACTTTAAATATTCTCTCCACGCCCGCTGTATAGTTCTAGCTCCTTTATCCTCTCTCTTCCATATTCTAGTAGACGAAACTATTTCTAATTCTTTCCTCGTAGGGAACTGTTTCTTAAACTTAATATCCATTTGCTCCTGTAGTTGTCTGAACGTGTCTGTCTCTTCTACATGACCTAATACATGCTTGACTAGCGCATGTAGTATATCTAAACAATGTATTTTATTGCCTCTAGCGATGGGTAGATTAAAACTTACTAACGCTACTGTATTTGGTTTCGATATACCCAACGGTGGGTCTAAGGAAGCTATAAAATCTGATAATTGAGCAAAACTTATAAATTGTGTTGCATGTGGATCATACCTGCAAGGAATTTAAATATTAGAAAAATGTACATTAAATACTGATATGGTTGTATACTGAAAGATAGGTACTCTTATTAGACATAGAAGAATATGATCTAAGACAAAGTAATTGCACGGTCTAGAAGAAATATAACCGGTGCTTTACAACCATAAACAAACCAATATTTTTTTAAACCAATTATTATAACTGTTTAGGATTGCGGTGTTTTTATCCACTAAGTTTAATATAAAATCAGCTGCTGTTAATGTGACATAATATAGTAATAAATCATCATAAACTTACTTCGACCACCTTATATAGAACATCTCCAGATCATCTTCCACGATACCAATCTCCTCCTCCTGGTGCGCCTGATTGAAGTTCTCGAGTATAATGGCTATGTACATATTAATGACTATCATGTAGCTGATGATGATAAAGGAGGTGAAGTATGTGATGGCCAGGAGGGGACTGCCACAGTTGCCGTTGGAGTGGCCCGAATCACCCAGCGTGCAGTCTGGTGGCTGAATCATGAGTGATTCTAGAACATCATTCCATCCTGCTGACGTCATCAAACTGAAAGATAATTTAGTAACTGTATTTATTCTTCTTTCACTGTGATACACATTCTCAAAATCAATTTTCTTGTTGAATAAAATTTTAAATGTCTTCGAAAACTTAAGCGATTTGATTTTCAATTATTAAAATGTGTTACGTCTACTCCTTATAATGTTTCGTTTTTAATTTACCTTTTCATTTTAACTAATGCTCAAGTCCGAAATTAGGGAAGCATGGTTGATTATTTATTATTCAAGTGCAGTAAATAGCTGAGGAATTAAACGGTGTAAAAAAATTTTTAAATCCCTAGCAAGAGCTAGACATTAACATATAGCAGTCACTTAATTTATATTTTACCGAAAAAGCAGCTGCATACTCCTCCCGAAGGTCTGAAAGTTGACGATGTCATCCAATGCCCCCTGTTCCTTCACATGGCCGAATACTGACATGCCGATGATGGCGTAGATGAACGTGATGAGCGCCAGCAGTGCCCCGATGTTGAAGAGTGCTGGTAGCGACACTACGAGTGCGAATAGCAGCTTCCTTATGCCTTTTGCGGCCTGGAATGTAAATGTTCGATTATCTTGAAGGATCACGACTAAAATACGAGTATTTATAAAACGAGATAATGTTCAAAAGAATTAAAGGTACGCTGAAGTACCTTTATAATATAAAAAACGTAGGAGCGCTACACACTATACGTAGCAGCACTACATTATCTACGTAGCAGTCATCGAGCGTATAATCAATAGAGAAGTAATGTGAACCATCCGTGTCCGAAACTTATCAGTTTATTATCACTGATAAATTAACCGCCAACCAAGTAACGCTCGCACCAAAACAGTACGCACCAATAAGAGACAGATGTGTACGTACATTATAGTAATTCCGACAAATCAGAGCGCAGTGGCTTTGGGCGGATATTTTTCCGAACAAAACATACGATACGTAGTAGCGCTGCGCGAAGCTCGTCGCAGCAAAATATTGCTTCGTAGCAATATTACACACTGCAAGTAGCAGCAGTACCATACGATACGTAGCATCGCTACACAAAGCAGCACTACATAAAGCTCGTAGCAGCACTACATAAAGCTCGTAGCAGTGCTACATATTATATCAGCGCTACACACATAATTCGTAGTAGTTCTACAACTGTACGTAGAAGCGCAACTCAAAATAATAAAGAGCTATATGATAAACTTTGGAAGCAAAAAAACATTTGTCATCCGATCGGGAATTTATTTATAGCTTATAACTCACTTTAATCAGTCTTAATATCCTCCCGATGCGGAAGACGCGCACGACGCGCAGCAGCGTGGGCGAGATGGGCAGATCGATCATGATGTCCTCCATCACGATGCCGAGGATGGAAGCCAGCACCAGCAGGAAGTCGAACACGTTCCACGGCACCGTGAAGTAGTGGTACCTTAGACCGATAATTTTCACTATCGCCTCTGGAAGTGAGAAAAGACTTTTTCGTGATATGCTCTGAAGTACGGCTGCTAGAAGGAGCTTCGCTGTGTTAAGTAGGAGGGCCATGCTTCAGTACGTATGGGCAGGCTTGACCAAAGAAACGGCAAAGGCCTCGCAGAAAACTGACTTAAACCAGAGCTTGCTCTGTGTTTCGTCGAATTATGCCTTTTCCCTTTACCAATTCCCTTTTAAAAGGCCGCAAACGCATTAGTAACTCTTCTGATTTTACAAGCGTCTATGGGCGACGGCCGTTGGTCTCCTTTATCATAAAATTTTATTGTTTTAACAACACTATGTCAATCGGGTCAGGCGTTATAATTTTTTTTATATATAATTACGATTAAATAATAGATTTTCCTATCTGAAGCCGTGCTCTTGCTGCATTCTACTCGTCCTACACATACAGACGTGAAATATCTTTAGGTCGGTCGGTCGAGACTTCGATGAAATATTAATAAGATGCATAGATTCCATCAAATTCAATAAAATAATGGCACCAAAACTATTTGACACAAAATAACTCAAATCAAAATCAAGTGTATTGAAAAATAAAAGTTAGTTTTTCTAAGTTAAAGCTCACAATCGTACAAAATCGCGGTCTCGGAGCGACTAGGAGCAGAATGGCGCTTAAGCTCGGTTTCGCCGGTGCAACTTTTTAGACGGCAACTATGAATCTTTATAATATTTGATCGATGGGGCGCGTACGAATATTTGAATGTGTCGTTTGAGACTAGGGCTCCAGAGTGTAGCAGTAAATATTTAAGTATCAACTCTTTAAGCATGTAATATTTTTATATGTAACATTACTTACCCAAACCAAACACCGTTGTAAAAAACGCGTTACTAACTTCTAATATAAAGAACACGGAGTGCGGCTGATCGTAGTGCTCTATGCCCATCGTCAGCATGTTCAAAAATATCAAAACAAATATGGCGATCTCGAATCTTCTGGAATTCGACAAATCGTAAAACATCGCTAAGAACTGGTTTCTGGGGCGCTTTATCACTTTCTGCGGTTTCTTCCTACCGAGTTTCTTCATCGCTGTGTAGTAGTGCTTCTGGCTCTCGGTAAGAAACATCTCCAGGACACCACCTTCATACTGAAACACAAAATTTTAGTTCTATTACAACATGAAAGTAATTATTTGAAATATCCCACTTTTCCCCTCAAAGTTTTTAATCGATGTTGAATACTTTGCCTAATAACTCCATTCTCTTAAATATCTTATTTAATACTTATGTACAAATTATCAATTCCTAATTTGCGTATTTACCACATATTAATATAACAAATACCAACCTTTTTCTTGAGCATATTAAAATTATCAATGATGACTCCTATGAATAAGTTGAGCGTGAAGAACGATCCGCATACTATGAATATGACGAAGTAGATATAGGCGTAGATATTGGCTTCTCTCGCCGGCTGAAGGTCCACTCCTCTCGCGTCCACGGCATCAGCCATCACCTCCATCCAGCCCTCGAAAGTGGCAACTTGGAACAACGCCAGGTACGCTATCCCCACGTGGTCGAAGGATATCTTCGAGTTTATCCACGAAAAGTTATTGTAGTAGCACTCCCATTTGTCGTTAACTATCTGTGAAAATGTTTGGTTTGTCATTATCATCATCGTTATTGTTATTATCAACAACAATAAAAACTGTTGTATTATTTATTTAACTGTTGTATCATTGTTACAAAATGTAATGCCACTTGAAATTAAATGCTAGCTTTCTATTTTATTCATTCCTTTGTTATAAGAAAAATTGACCTAAAATGTTATACGGTTCTTTTCTCGTTATTTGGTGGTGTTGTTTAATAAGTATAGTTTGGAAAATATTAACGCTTACTTCTAAAGGTAGCAGCTCTCCTTCTTCGTCCACACATTTAAAAAACTTCCCACCAAAAAACTGCACGCCCATTATGGAAAAAATCAACCAAAACACCAAACACACTAGGAGCACATTGAAGATACTGGGTATAGCGTACATTAGGGCGTTGACAACTATCCGCATGCCCTGCCATCTCGATATCGCTCGTAACGGCCTTAACGCCCTTAAAGTTCGCAACGACCTTAACACTTTCAAGTTCTCGTTCTCTTCTATTAACAAACTGAATACGGAAACCTGAAAGTACAATACAGAGTTATGTACATTTATATTTAGGTGCCTATGCTCAAATCACTAATAACAGTGTTTATTAGTGATTTGAGATTGGTGAAAAAAATTACAATAGTATATATGAACGGTGTCCATAGTGTTATGCCCTAATGAGTTAGCGGATAGTAATTTATTATAAGTTATATTTAAATATCTTATTAGATGTAGTAACGTTAAATAAACAGACCGTGGCACAGCTTTAAGAGTAAGCTTCATCACTCAAAATCTGTTAAATATAAATTACTCACGAAATTGCCAAAAATTTGCAAATACGAGTAGATGGAAATACTCACAAAAACTATAGTGAAATCGAGCAATGTCCAAAAGCTTGTGAAGTATCTGTAAAACCCCAACGCCACCCACTTAAACAACATCTCCACGACGAAAATCATACAGAAACTCAGGTTCGTCCAGTACAAAATCTTCTTGAGGGGTTTGTTCTTCTCTAAGTGGATATCTTCGAAGCAGAGGGTGATGCTTGAGGCGAAGATTAGAACGAGGACGAACCATTCGAAGGCGGGAGTGTCTACGTAACGAAGAATGAAGGTTCGAATGAACATCCATCGCTGACCCAGCTTGGTTCGGATGCATGCGTCCCAACAAAAACATCTGGAACAATATTATTAAAGATTAGAAAAGGAGGTGGGTTTTTGTGCGCTGTAGTGATTTAGTCTTGAAAGTTGAGAGGTATTTAATATTTTTGTCTTTAAAGAGAAATTCTCGTATATCTAAATATATGTCAGTTACAACACATACAACAATACGAGTATTAAAATTACCCATAAGGCGGTATAACATAAATTGTGAGTTTAAAAAAAAATTATTAAAAAGGTACATAGTGTTGTCATCGTACCTTTTATAACACTGCTTAGGAAAACAATCTTGAGGCACTTTTGGTTCCTTCCTCTTCCCGAACCCTGGGAACTTTCCCATCGCATCTGTATACTGGCCCTTAGAGTTCTTCCTTCCCCCCACTGTCAGCTCATCCACATAAGACACCAGAGTCTGCCAGGGGTGCTTCATGTCTTCTTCCCCCGGTCTCGGCAGTCTCTCTTTGGACATCATCTTCGTGGTGTCGTACCTGTGTTTCTCTGGAGTTGTCCGACTCGATAGCTGCGCCATTTCGTAATGCTCATTCTCATCTGAAAAATAATAAATCTATAAATGTTTCATACCACGTTAGTCTGGTTACATGCTAACCACTAGAAGGACTATATAGCGTTACAGAAATGAGTATTGAGTTTGGTGATAAAAAATCAAAAATTCAAATATATACCGGATAAATACAAACCCAAAAACGTGTTCTAGCACTCGGATGAGTTGGGCGCCCAATGCGATAAAAAGAAGTGTCACGCCATATAAAAAATTGAAGTTAAGAGGAGCCAAAGATATCTTACCCACGGCACTGTTAGATTCCAATTCATACCTCTAGAATCTGAAGGTTGCGTGTGATACCCCGAAGACACCTGGTTCAGCAACCTCTGGGCCACAACCTGCTCGGTCGAGGACGTTTCATCCAAGTTCTCCTTGGAGTCTTCCCTTATGCTAGTAATCTTATGTTCTATGGCGAGGTCTCTCACGTCCTTCAAAGTCTCTTGGCTGCCGTGGTTGAACGTGCCATGATACATCGGTGGGTACGCGAAGTCCGAACCTACCGATATCGGCCTACGAGAATAAATGGGTGTTAAAACATTTTATTTCATTATTTTAAATCATTGTTATGGCAAATATATTGTGAGTGTATATGGGTTAGTATATTATTAGGATTAGTCGTTGAGTTTGGTCAAGTTATAGACACATTAGCCGTACTAAGTAGGCTTTCTTAGACATAATACTCAATTTAACTACCTACTGTCTTAGGGTTGTTGATGTTGCATTACCGACCTCTGTGAGTTTATGGTCGATACTCACCGATTATAAATTTTGCTAAACGTTAACAGCCCAGACAGCACGTAGTAATTAAATCACGTATTAAGTCGGAGATAGCCTACTATCTCCTGTATATATACTCTGACGTAATGCATATCATGTATGATCGTCTAGGGAGCGCGTTATAATCTTTTCTACCTGTTCAAAGCCTCCTGATAACTGTGGCTGTAGATATTATCGTGCGGGAACATCACTGTCTCTTGTATCGACGTGGTGAATGTTGGTTCAGCCTTGTTAGCATCCTTCATAGCTCGGTGCTGTATCATGAATTCGTTTACTAGTTCCTCCAGCTTAGTCTTCTTCTCAGTCTCTTTGCTTTTCGATATTAGAAACCCTTTCTTACGAACTATCGAACGTATCCTATCGAAACTCTTCGCAAGTTTCGAATCTTCACCAACTTCCTAAAAAGTTATTTAGGGGTTTTAGACACAGAATAATATTAGCAGCCTCTGGTATGTTACTGCTGGGCAGGGCGTCTTCGTTTCTTCTGCACGTATTTTTTGATATATTTAATAATAATAATTATAATCTTTATTGTACACCACAAATATACATAATTATAACATTCACACATCAGTTGTATAAAAGCAATTCCGGCGGCCTTATCGCTAAAAACGATGTCTTCTAGGCAACCATCAAAATGTATAAAAGAGCATTACACCAAAAAGATACAATTAGGGTGGACGTACAAAGTAAATAAAAGTTAATTTTTATGCAGATTGTTGATTGATGTCAGTCAGGTACAATTCTTCGAGTAGTCTTGAAAGTATTTAAAGTAGGCGCTTTTTTTAAAAAATTAGGCAACGAATTCCATAACCGGACTGCAAGTGACGCAAACGAATTACCGTAGTATTTAGTCTTTTGAGTAGGTACATTCAGTCACTTTTAAGCTTATAGGAGAGAATAAATTGTGATAGCTCAGAGTAAAAAGTAGTAGCGTTTATACTATCAGTTGGGGAATTCCCCATTAAATATTTCTTTTTTCAGTGTATCAAAATTTTTTTGCCTTTCAAAAGTTAGTTGAAATAATAAATTTTTATTTATTAAAAAAAAATACAAAATGGCTTACTCACCTCTTTCCTATTCTTAAGCTCTTCACTATTAAAACTATTGAGTAACAAGGCAAGAAAGAGGTTGAGGACCATGAAATTTCCCATCACTAGTGCGGGTAAAAAAATAAAGAAGCAACTCTCTGCCCCACTCGCTTGCTC